>JAUIMM010000610.1:5670000-5915838 GCA_031769625.1 Taudactylus pleione | reverse complement strand
GCCATTATCATGTCATATTTTTCTGCATTACTTACAGGGGAACAAATAATGGTGTATCATGGATCTCATGACTTGTGTCACATCGGCTTTCTATGTATTCACTACTGCTATAAAGCATCCCCTGCAGGCTTTTCTAAATACAATATCTAACTACAGTATCTCTCTCTATATATATATATATTAACCCTTTCATTCCTGCACAGTTTTTCACAGGACTCTGTGGTCAGGACAGGGTTGTTTTAACAGCAGTGTGGGCCCTGGGCAAAGCAATGCACTGGGGCCCCTACAAACCCATTCATGGGAAAAAAATTTAGATGGTCAATAAAATTAAACCCTCCTGCATGCCCATCAGATCTTCCAAACATGCAGAGACTCTGTCTGACTGGTCTGAAGCCGGCGAATGAAGTGAAACTGAGGTGAGTACTTGTCACCAGGGAGGTGGGATGGAGGGAGGGGAGGATAGATCAGAATACAGTGCACCAGCGGCCGATAAGTATGTCCCAGTGCCAGGGGCTCTGAGTAGAGGTCGGAGCAGGTACAAAGTCCTTTTTGTGTGCCCAGGAGTGCAAGGGAGACGTGACTTTGCCCCCAAGGTTGCAGTGCAATGTCCCTCTTCTCTCTTCTATAGAGGGCCCCCAACTGGGATAGCCACGCCCCCCCAACTTGTACCGGGGCCCACTAGCCTTCTGAAGGACCTGCCCGGGACCTGCCTGGTGCTAAGTCTTCCACCCTTCTTAAAAAACTGCATTTCTGTACATACTTGTACTAAATACCTGGGGGAAGTGAATGCAGGACCAGACGGAAGACATCTCCCAATTGTCCTGGATGGCCTCTTAGAATAGGGAAAGATGGGAGGTATAAGCCATAAAAGATTCTACGACTCATATATTTTGTTACTGTTGCAGTGTTATCACCTTTTTGTATTGTGAATGTTCCATTGCTTTGATTGGCTACAGGTTCTTCTAACTCTGAGAATGTTTCAATGATCTGATTGGCTACAAGCGGGACTATACCTGTGAACACTGTAATGCTCTAGCTTGTTAGTAGGTGGTCGGACCCATGGACATTATTATTATCCTTTATTTACAAATCAGAATACAGTAATGGCTCTGCCCAAAAGGAGCTTACAATCTAAGAGGCGTGGGAAACATTGGATACTAAAATTAGCGGAAAAACATTTTTAGCTGGTGGTGGGTAAGGAGTCTGGGGCTACTGTAATAGAAAGGCATTATCGGCTGCCAATTACAACTGGCATTTCCGCACCGCTGCTGGCGATGTGGCCAGTATGAGGAGAGATAGTATGAGGAGGGGACATGAAAGATGAACCAGTCATTGTAGAAATTTCATGACAGAACATTCTAATATGGTCAATAAGATACAGAAAATTGGTGTAAAACACTGGGTACGCGTTTAGAGTTATAACCAACAGACACATAAATAAATCAGCTGTAATTTATTAGGGGTGAGCGGGTTCGGATTTCTGAAATCCGAACCCCCCCCGAGCCCCCCCGATCCGAGTCCGATTCGAGTCAGGCTCGACTTTTCCCGCCTGACTCGGATCTGAAATCGAGGCAAAACGTCATCATCCCGCCTTCCGAGTCTCGCGGGTTTTGGATCCTATATAAGGTACCCGCGTCGGCGCCATTTTCTCACTCGGCTGTGGACAGTGAAGAGGGAGGGTGGGAGTTAGGGCTGTGTAGTGTAGTGTAGTGCTGCTGTTGTCCACTACTTCAAAGTCCATAGGGGCTGGCTGTGTTGTGCTGTGCTGCTGTTGTTAATAGGGGCTGTGTCCACTACTTCAAAGTCCATAGGGGCTGGCTGGACTGTGTTGTGCAGTCAGTTCTCCATAGGGGCTGTGTCCACTCCAAAGTCCTGTGCAGTGTCCCAGTCCTAAAGGGGTGCTGTAGTGTTGTCCAGGGGGTGCTCTGTCCATCAGGGGTGCTCCCCCCAAGTGCTAAAAAAATAATACATTTTCTGTGTTTGTGAATTGTGTGCGCAGTAGCCGCACGTGCATCAACAAAGTAGTGCCAAGCGTGCGCCTGTGTCATAAGTAAAGGGCCGGCTAGCTTGACCGTTAAAGGGTGCTGTAACCCCCAAAGTACACTCCAGTCCAAACCAAAAAAAAAATTATTTTCTGTGTTTGTGAATTGTGTGCGCAGTAGCCGCACGTGCATCAACAAAGTAGTGCCAAGCGTGCGCCTGTGTCATAAGTAAAGGGCCGGCTGGCTTGACCGTTAAAGGGTGCTGTAACCCCCGAAAGTACACTCCAGTCCAAACCAAAAAAAAAATTATTTTCTGTGTTTGTGAATTGTGTGCGCAGTAGCCGCACGTGCATCAACAAAGTAGTGCCAAGCGTGCGCCTGTGTCATAAGTAAAGGGCCGGCTGGCTTGACCGTTAAGGGTGCTGTAACCCCCGAAAGTACACTCCAGTCCAAACCAAAAAAAAAATAATTTTCTGTGTTTGTGAATTGTGTGCGCAGTAGCCGCACGTGCATCAACAAAGTAGTGCCAAGCGTGCGCCTGTGTCATAAGTAAAGGGCCGGCTGGCTTGATCGTTAAGGGTGCTGTAACCCCCGAAAGTACACTCCAGTCCAAACCCAAAAAAAAATTATTTTCTGTGTTTGTGAATTGTGTGCACAGTAGCCGACGTGCATCAACAAAGTAGTGCCAAGCGTGCGCCTGTGTCATAAGTAAAGGGCCGGCTGGCTTGACCGTTAAAGGGTGCTGTAACCCCCAAAGTACACTCCAGTCCAAACCAAAAAAAAATTTATTTTCTGTGTTTGTGAATTGTGTGCGCAGTAGCCGCACGTGCATCAACAAAGTAGTGCCAAGCGTGCGCCTGTGTCATAAGTAAAGGGCCGGCTGGCTTGACCGTTAAAGGGTTCTGTAACCCCCAAAGTACACTCCAAAACAAAAAAATATATATTTTCTGTGTTTGTGACTTGTGTGCACTGTGGCTGCACGTGCATCAACAAAGGAGCAGCGCCAAGCGTGCGCCTGTGTCCCATAAGTAAAGAGCCGGCTGGCTCATTTCTTAAAGGGTGGTGTAACCCACAAAGTGCACTACTCTCCAGCAAAAATAAAAAAATATTTTCTGTGTTTGTGTGCACTTTAGCCGCACGTATATATCAATATAACATAAATGGAGGACCAAACTTTCTCCGATAAAAATAAAATAGGGTAAGATCAAGAACCACTTCCTCCTAGTGCTGTTGCTGCTGCTGGGAGTTGTTCATCATCCCAGAGAGGAAGTAGGAACATCACTACTTTTACTAAACAATTGACCCTCCAACAGTCCCTAGCGATGAGGATGAAGTACGACAGCAGTCATCCTGAAGCAAAACGTATAACTGAGGCCTTGACTGCTATGTTGGTGTTAGACGTGCGTCCGGTATCCGCCATTAGTGCAGTGGGATTTAGACAATTGATGGAGGTAGTGTGTCCCCGGTTCCAAATCCCGTCTAGATTCCACCTGCATCCTCAAAGCAGCAGCGACAAGCGTGCGTCTGTCTGTTAAAGGGTGGTGACACCCTCAAAGTGTGCTACACAAACAATTAAAATATTGTTCTTTTTTTTTCTGTCTTTGTGAAATGTGTGGGCTGTAGCCGCACCTGCATCCTTAAAGCAGCAGCGACAAGCGTGCGTCTGTCTGTTAAAGGGTGGTGACACCCTCAAAGTGTGCTACACAAACAATAAAAATATTCTTCTTTTTTCTGTCTTTGTGAATTGTGTGGGCTGTAGCCGCACTTGCATCCTCAAAGCAGCAGCGACAAGCGTGCGTCTGTCTGTTAAAGGATTACATCGGTAACAGCATCCAAGCAGGCATGTCAGACAGTCCGTACCTGTACTGGCAGGAAAAAGAAGCAATTTGGAGGTCCCTGTACAAACTGGCTCTATTTTACCTGAGTTGCCCCCCCTCCAGTGTGTACTCCGAAAGAGTGTTTAGTGTAGCCGGTAACCTTGTCAGCGAAAGGCGTAGGAGGTTGCTTCCACAAAATGTGGAGAAGATGATGTTCATAAAATGAATTATCAACTCTTCCAGGGAGACCAGCCTCCAGAACGTACAGAGGGACCTGTGGTTGTGGATTCCAGCGGGGACGAATTAATACTCTGTGAGGATGAGGATGTACACAACACTGAAGAGGGTGAGGAATCGGTGGATGAGGAGGATGAGGACGACATCTTGCCTCCGTAGAGCCAGTTTGTGCAGGGACAGATTAATTGCCAGCTTGTTTTGTGGGGGCCCAAACGAACCAATCATTTCAGCCACAGTCGTGTGGCAGACCCTGGCGCTGAAATGATTGCTTTGTTAAAGTGTGCATGTCCTGTTTATACAACATAAGGGTGGGTGGGAGGGCCCAAGGACAATTCCATCTTGCACCTCTTTTTTTTCTTTGAATTATGTACAGTTTGGGGCCTAGTTTTTCAAACTGCCATCCTGTCCGCCACTGCAGTGTCACTCCTAGATGGGTCACGTGTTTGTGCCGCCCACTCGTGTCGCTTAGCATAGTCATCCAGCTACCTCGGTGCAACCTTTTGGACATAAAAACACTATTGTGAGGTGTGAGGTGTTCAGAATAGACTGGAAATGAGTGGAAATTAAGGTTATTGAGGTTAATAATAGCATAGGAGCAGAAAAACCCACAAATTCTGTGATTTTAGCTGTTTTTATGCTTTTTTTCAAAAAAATACAGATCCAAAACACAAAACCCAGAACCCAAAACACCGAAGGGTGGTTTTGGCAAAACCAATCCAGATCCAAAACACGAAGAAAGATCCAGATCCAAAACCAAAACACAAAACACGAAAAGTGGCCGGTGCACACCCCTATAATTTATTGCACTAAACATTAAAATTAAACTTCACAATACTCATAAAAATAGTAATAAAAGTAATGACCAATAAAATTAATCCTAGCGGACCAACCTCAATGTCAATAAGCATGCTCACCTCCTTAAAGTCAAATAGCAGGAGGGAATAGGATTGCACTTATCCAAGATGATTAATTAATCAAACACATGTGGAGAAATAGGACCTCATTCAGACCCGGCCGCAAGCGCTGAGTGCTCGCAACCGGGTCGATGTTTAGGCCCTGCGCAAGCGCAGCGGCCGCACTGCGCATGCGCAAGCCCCGGAGCAAGAGAAAAATTCTCTCGCTCCGGAGCTCACTACAAAAGGGGCGGCTATCGATATTGATCGACAGCTCGACCCTTTTTGTAGGCGTGGCAGGGGGGGTGGTTTCACAAATGGAGGAACGCCTGCCGTTTTGTGGGCGGCCGCACTGACATCAACAGTGATGTCAGTGGGGAGCTTCCTGCTCGATCAGAGCAGGAAGCTCCCTGGGGCTTGCGGTTGCCGAGACCCAACCTTAGGGTCTCGTCGCAAGCCCCGATGGTCTTGACCATCGCATCTATCAACCTGGTTGGTCGCTAAAGCTGTGGGTGGTAACCCACAGCTTAGCTAGCGACCAGTAGGCCGCACTTGAAAAGTCAAGCGCCCACCCTCATTCAGAGCGAGCGCTCGCTTCTTGCGACCGCTTCTGAATGAGGGCCATAGTTCCAAGAAAACATATGGAGTCGGAAAAATTCCCAGGGTCCTTCCTAGCAAATGGTAAGTCCACCAGTCGGGTTCCTCAGTTTAAAGTGTCACTGCAGTGACAGGGTTTTTGTTCCACCCAATTATTCTCTATAATAGCCGTTGTTGTCTTAAGGTAGAGGTCAGCTGACAACTCTAACAATTCAGACGTATATATAGCCAGAGAGGGAGACTTAATCCATGCTACAATGTATCTTGTGATTAGCAGGTGTCTCACAGCGAGCAAACAGTAACTCCATATACACTGCAGTGTGGTGTGAGATATCGCAGACAGTCTGTCTCTTACCCGATGTAATGGGGTTCAGTATTCCGCCTTTATGCAACTTGGAATATACAGCGGTAATTGTGCAAGTCCATAAATCCCCAAAAATGGTCAGCAGGAAAAGACACTCTGATGCGTTTCTCCGTCTCTATCAGGTGATGGTTTCATGTTTTGCTTCCAGTTGTAAAGAACAACAGAATATGCTGGTGTTATATCAATTTATATTAATAAATGTTAATAATATGTGATCTTGTTCTAAAAGGCCAAATGGGCCTTCATGACACATGAATTCCCCTACTTCCTCAAACGTGATGTTGTCGGCATTCCGGCGGGTTCAAATACCAACCACCCGATGGTAAGTATTAGGGGGAGGATTAGGGTTAGGCACTAAGGGGAGGATAAGGATTAGGCGGCAGGCAGGGGGGGAGTTAGGGTCAGTTTTAGTAACTTCAGGGGTCTCAGAGATGTGGACTGCCCCCGGGGACTACTCTGTGCGCAGTGTGGGCTCCCTCGCTGTGTCAGGAACCTGGTGCTGCACGTACTGCCACAGTGCAGCACCCGGTTCCCAGGAGAAGTCGGCACTTTAGTGTCACCCCTCAGCGGGTGACACCCCGGTGCAGCCTGCACACCCCTTGTGATGCCACTGGGTCAGGCTGCTGTAGGGGAGGGTTAGGGCTAGGTTGCGGGAGGGGAGGGTTAGGATTAGGCTGCGGGAAAGGTGGGTTAGGGGGAGGGTTAGGGTTAGCATACTTACCTAATCCTCCAGGATTCTGACTGTCGGTATGTTGCTGTCTGTATGCTGACCTGCCGGCATCCTGACCGCCGGGATCTCGTACTCAACCCCCTCCAACTAGTGCGTGAAATTAACAGGTAGTCTTCTCATTGTCATCATTGTAATTTCTGTACATTGTGCAGAGGGCGCTGTTCCTGGTGTTACCCTCCTGTCACTGCCCTGCATGAAAAACAAAGGGTCAGTCCTGTAAACGGGCTGCGAGTCAGCTGCCGCCTGGGCAGGTGTTTTATGGCCTCTGTAGCATCTGCCAGCAGGGACCAGGCTGCTTTCTTGTTCTCTCCTCCACCCTACAGATGGTCTTGATTGCTGCTCCAGAAGCTCCCAGCCCTGTTCTCCTAAGTGCTGTTTTACACTTCTATTCCAGCACAAGCCATTTATCACATCCAAACAATCTAGCGGCAGCCATTCCGGCTTTAATAAACAAAAGCAGCTGCAGTCTCCCAGTCCCTTATCAGCATGAATGCACACAGTGGGCGCGCTCCCCTCTTTATGTCACCCATTTGATTTTGCATGGCATAATATTTAGAATAGTAAGTAAAGGGAAGAATTTAGGGCACGTGCTCCGCACAGCCATGTTTTAGAATATTATGATTTAGAATACGGGATTTGTTTCCATAACAACTGCTTTGTGTGTTTTTACATTCGCTCAGACAGTGAATAGCGCAGGAACAAACAGAATTAGAAGGGAGCGTTAATTACACACTGGATTGTTGTGAATGGCTGTTTATTAAAAGTGAAATTCATTTTGTTGTGCGGCAAATGGAAAATGCGAATCGAGTTTTGTCTAGCGAGCGATTAATGGCTGCGCTCGCTTCCCGACAGCCGGCAGCAGAATGCTGTACTGAGAGAAATGCACATTAACGCATCGACTTTCAAAGCAATTATGCTAAATACACCTCTAACTTTAGGGCGTCTATTGTCCGCAGTGACGTCTGCTTAGTTTAATGTCTGTTTCACTTAGAGAGCAGCTTCTGGACTCGTTGCTTACATGATGATAGCCTCACATAATAGAACAGAAGGGATATTGTACTTGCACTTGTTGTGCAAGCTATTCTTTTCTGTTATCAGCCATTTATTCCTATCACAGGAAGTCTGCTGTGCGTAGGAAATCTATCTCCCTTGTACTCACATCTTTGGGGCTTATGCTGAGTTGGATGCATCTGCGTCTTATCGCACACATAAACGAGGGCCTGTTTCAGAGGTGCTCGGTAATGTACACAGGCCATACTTACCTACTCTCCCGATTTGGTCAGGAGCCTCCCGAAAATTAGGTGCCGCTCCCGAATCCCTGGAGAAGAAGGTAAGCATTGTGAAGCGGGGGCGGGGCCAAATTGACACGATTTTGCGTCCACGTCCACGCCCCCTGCCCCGCCTTCATTTCAGGGTAGTATTCCTTGCCACGCCCCCTCTATATGAGTCACTCCTTCCTGCTTGCCCGACCCGGCTGCCCCCTCCCGGAGGGGCCTGACAGAATGTCGGCAAGCCTGCAACAGGATCTGCGTTCAGTGTTTCTGGTTTTGTGCGTGAGTGGCGGATGCAAGATGCTTTCAGTAGGCGTCTCAAAGCACTGAACAGTGGGTGAGTCATTAGCATATTTTCGCAATTGCGATCAGTGAGATATCGCAGCTGCGATGGCATTTGCGTGCGGATCTGAATCAGGCACATACTGTACTACTGGATGCTGCCGTGGGCCTCCTGCATCAGTTACACAGCAATACTCCGCTGACGCCATTGAGGACTTGGATGACCCGGGTGCCGGACTTGAGGGGGTGCTGGGGAGAGGCTGCCGGGAGGCTAGGTTGCTGCTCTTGTGGGTTTAGAGCCGCATCCCAGCCTTGAGAGGCACAGAGGGCCTGATTCAGAGCCGGACGCTCTTTCAGAGCGCTCGCTCTGAATCAGTGCCCTCCCTCTCTTTTTTTAGAGCGGCCTCCTGGCCGCTCGCATAGCTGTGGATGACCACCCACAGCTATAGCGAGCGGCCAAAAAGATGGTCTTGACCATCGCGACCATCGGGCTTGCGACGAGACCCTGGTGGTAGGGTCTCGTTGCCGCAAGCCCTGGAGTGCTTTTGGCTCTATCAGAGTGATGTCAGTGGGGCCGGCCCCAGACGGTAGGCGTTCCTATGGGAACGCCTCCGTCTGGCCAGCCACACCCCCAGCACGCCCACCAAAGGGGGCGTGCTGTCACTCACCATCGACAGCACGCCCCCTTTGTAGCGAGACCCATAGCGACGGCTTGCCCTTCGCTATCCAGGTCTCGCGCATGCGCACGACGGAGCCGGGTCCGTCGTGCGCATGTGCACTGGCCCAACATCAACCCGCTTGCGAGCGCTCAGTGCTCGCGAGCGGGTCTGAATCAGGCCCAGAGACACCGTCAGTCTAATGTGCTGCCGGAAGCATGAGCGTAGAAACGGGCAGTGGGTTGGACTTTCAGATAAATGTTCGGACCCTGCTTCCTTGTAGCTGACCCTTCCCCACAGACCAGCCACCCTATTATCCTGTACTGATCCGTTCCTCCATGCTTCTGCTCCACCTTTAATTCCTGAACCCTTCAATTACCACCACATCTTGTCAGTGTTCATCTGGCCCTGAATAGCTCCATCAAACTGCTGCCAAGAACATTTTCAGTGATGAGGATGCATTTGCCGTCTTCTAATAAAAGGTGGTTGGGGCTGTCCCAGCACAGCTGCGCAGCCTGCAGGTGAGGAGGATGAGAGAGATTCATGCATCACGGGAGAGGGCTGGAGCTGTGCCCGACAGTGGGCCTGATTCAGCAAGGATCGCTATTCTACTTATACGCACGCAACGCAGTTGCTAATCTCTATAGATTGTAAGCTTGCGAGCAGGGCCTTCCTACCTATATATCTGTTTGTTATTACCCAGTTTTGTTCTGTTAATGTTCCAATTGTAAAGTGCAACGGAATATGCTGCGCTATATAAGAAACTGTTAATAAATAAAATAATAAATAAATAATATCAGTGGTGTTATGCAAACGTTTGCATTCGCATTGCGATCGCAGCCTAACATAAGGACGCCCACATCCCCTTACTCACATCCTTATACTTTGGCAACATAGCAAAATAATCGGTAACATCGAGTAACATCGGACCCATACACACAGTTAAGCAAGTGCTAGACCTCACTCTGGAACTGCTAACTTCAGCGCACGCTATGAAGCCTCAGGCCATATGGTATCGCAGTGGATAATTTATGCACGCCCCTGCAACGCCTTTGAAATGCACTGGCACGCCTGCGTTCCCCCGATCACCCCCCGTCACCACCCACAAATGGCACTTCCTGTCAATCACTCTGCGATGGGTCTACGTGGTCACTGTGATCGCAGTTCCGATCACAGCGGCAGGTTCGCGCATGAGCACTGCGATGCGTGTGCAGTGCAAAATAATCGGCCGATTGCGTGCGTATAAGCAACTGCGATCCTTGCTGAATCAGGCTCACTGACCTTGGGCTGCGCTGTCTGATCGGATCTCGAACGCTGATCTGCTACCAGAGATGGACTGGGGCTAATAATCGTCCCTGACATTCATTCCATGCTTACGTCACAGGAATTGTGTTCCACCCAGTCTTTGAGCGGTTCCTCCAGTGTAGAGGATAGAGGGCCTGATTCAGACCCACTCGCGAGCGCTATGTGCTCACAAGCGGGTTGATTGCGGCCCAGTGCGCATGCGCACAACGGAGCCAGCTCCGTCGTGCGCATCCTCAAGACCCGGATAGCATTGGGCAAACCGTCGCTCCGGGTCTCGTACCAAAGGGGGCGTGCTGTCGATGTTGAGTGACAGCACGCCCCCTTTGGTGGGTGGGCCGGGGCTGCCCAGACGGAGGCGTTCCCATGGGAACGCCTACCGTCCCGTCTAGGGCCGGCCCCACTGACATCACAAGTGATGTCAGTGGGAGTGCTTTCGGCTCTGGTAGAGCCGAAAGCACTCTAGGGCTTGTGGCAACGAGACCCTACCACAAGGGTCTCGTCGGAAGCCCTATGGTCGCGATGGTCTTGACCATCGCGACCATCTTCCTGGCCACTCGCTATAGCTGTGGGTGGTCACCCACAGCTATGCAAGCGGCCAGGAGGCTGCTCTAAAAACACAGAAGGCCGGCCCTGATTCAGAGCGAGCGCTCTGTCAGAGCATCCGGCTCTAATCAGGCCCAGATTCCCTTCAGTAGATGTACCCTGACGTCATCAGTTACTGTCAAATGTCATTAGTTACTATCCACATGGACATAGAGGGGGAATATAAACCTGTGGTGAGCAAAGCGACCCCGCGAGGGGACAAATTTCTTCTTTTGGCGGCCTTTATGGGCATGAAACCGCACTTCCGCCCTAATTCCACGTCACTTCCAGGTACATTTACGGATGGGGAACTATACACTACCGCTCCCCCAGTGTGTGGTTGTGCAGTGTCATATTGTAACTGCACGTAAGTGAAAGCCAGCCGAGCAGAGCGCTGGGAGGTGGAGCTTCTCAGTCAGGCCTCCAGATGGCTGGACCCGCCCATCAAACCATCGGCCCTTCTGACAATTACCAGTACGGCCGCGTATGTTACTAATCTTCATGGGAACAATTGTGCTGAATATGGTAACTAACAGGTTGCCTATACAGTACATCCTGAATTTTTTCCTCTAACCTGTCCCATGACATCACAGCACCAGGAGAAGGAAGATTGACACTGAACGTATCCAAAGCAATTATGGCAAAGAGTTTAGGGTTCCGAACAGGGGCGTATCTATAATGGGTGCAGGTTGTGCGGGGAACACGGGCCCCTGAGGGGGCCCCGCACCGCACACCCTGCACCCATAATATTACTTACCTCTCAGGAGTCCCATGTCGGTGCGGGGTCCGGTGCTGTAAAACGACTGGAAAATGGCCGCGATGGCCATTTTCCTGTCGTTTGCACATGCGCAGTTCAGGGAAAATGGCCGCCGCGGCCATTTTCCCGTTGACCTGTGCATACACTATAGACTCTGGGCACACTATAACTCCGGCGCTGGCCGCGCACAGCTCAGTGCGCTGCCGGGCGGAGAGGAGGGGCCCTGTCGGAGACTGCACATGGGCCCCCTCCTCTCTAGAAACCCCCCTGGTTCCGAATATCATGCGGAAACTGCTAATTTTAGTATTATTGCTATTTAACAAAAGCTAAGTAATATAGGTTACGCAGTCACCCTCTTTTTTAACGAGGGCTGTGGTCTTTTTGGAGATTGAGCCTCTCTTGAGGTGGCATTAGTCAATACGGCCTATAAGCTACAGCATCGCTGTTATTTCTGGAGAGGGATCTTCGAACCCCTCTGGTAGCCCCAACAATTAATTTGATATGCGGCAACAAAGCATGTTACTTTTCAGAGCTGTAATGAGAGTCTTTAATAAGTAGACCCCCATGTCTTAGCTTTAATAAGTAACTTAGGGCCCGATTCAGACCCGCTCGCTAGATGCGTATGCAAATTCTGCAAGGCAGGCGATCGCATGGCAAGGCATTAGCACGCCCACTATGTCTTGGCGTGCGATCGCTTTGCGTATGCAGACTCTCACCAGCCTGTCTTAAGACACCCACTTGCGCACGTCATCAGCGCTTGTGGTTGACCATACCCTACCGCAAGCACTGCGAGCACTTCAGTGTAAAATACAGCCAAGTGACGTGTACTATGACGCTGCCTCTTAATTATGCACGCCTAAGAAACAGCGTTAGGACGCTCAGGCACACCTGCGTTCGCACCTCCACTCCCCGTTTCTAGGGGCCAGCCCCTGTCACCACCCACAAACGGCTTCTCCTGTCACTCATTCAGCCGGGCTGTCTATGGGCAGCGAGCGTATGCTCCCCGATCGCTCGCACTGGTTCGCGCATGCGCATTGCAATGCGTACGCATGCGCAGAATGCAAACAATTGGCTGGCTGTGTGCGAACGCATCCTAGCGAGAGGGTCTGAATCAGGCCCTTCATTTTCTCTTTCGGGTCACTGAACTGCTGATGAGTTTATGCATTGTGCCGTCTTACCATGACTGTCCTCTGCAGCTTTGTTAAAGAGCCGTTGATTTCAGTGTGCGCATGCGTCCGATTCGCAATGCACGTCCATCACGATGACCGGAAATACACACAGAGCCGTGCAATTCGGTGAGCATTTCTAGGAGGTAACAGGGGCTGGGCGTTTCATAGCCTGCAACTGCGTACGCAGTTACCCTGGCCCCAGCGTCCACATTCAGATGGAGGAATTGTACTTGCCATAGGGTAGGTGCAATCTCCGATGGTGCGTCACAGCGCCACAGACAGTGGTCAACTTAGTAGGAAGCCCATTGGCTAAAGCATTAGCATAAAGAGGCAGTCGCGGCTACGTAAAAAAACACTGGCACGGCTGCGATACCGCCCACCTCTGAATGAGGCCCAATATGTTTATAATCTGCTATGTTTTTGCTTGGTGTGTTTGCCCTCTCCCTACCCACCTTTTTTTTTTTTATTATTTATTTTTCCCTGTAACCTTATAATTTATACCAAAAATCAATAAAAGTTATTAGGTACTAAATTTAGACTTGGGAAATCTTCACAAATTTAGGCTTGATTTTTTGGGGGATAGTGCCATTTGGTAAAGTAGATTATTATTACAGTCTATAGGGGCCATTTACGAAAATCCAAAAATTCATGTTCCTATACACCGCAACATTTTTTTTTTATTTTTTTTTTACAGTTTTGTTTTCCCTTCTATGCAGATAGAAGGGAAAAAAGAAACTTTTAATAATCAATTCAGGTGAATTTCATGACAGGTGTTTACATAAAAAAATAGATAAAGAAACAACACAAAATACCAAATTATAATAAATAATGAAGTGTATTAGTGGCGGTAGGGTGTTATACTATACTGTAAATTATTTATATCAACAATAAATACAGAAAAATACATATACATGGAATATCTATGTATGTCTTTATTGGTTATATAAATATATTATTAAAAAAAAATATACAAAAAAAAATCAGGAATAATATTAACTCTTGAAAAGTAGTTTTGTGGCAGAGTAAGATGATGAATGTCAAGTTCAAGGCAATTACATTAAATAGTCAACTTCAGGATTTACGCTGCGCCCACACATTTGGCAGGGAACAGACTCATATCATGGTCAGGAAGAGTGCTGATTTGTTTATATAATGTAGCAATGCAAACCATATTCATGGTGCCAAAAACAAACAGCTTGCAAGAGCCCGTACATCTGGAGCAAGTCAGTTGGTTTAGCCTTTAACATGCTTGCTGCTTTAAAAATATGGGCATACTCGCATGTATTCCTGTATCGGTGCCGGCTCGCAGTCTATTACATTTAGCCCTTGGAGAGTGATAAAGTGAAGAGAGTGAAATACCAGGTGTGGTATAAGAGATAGACAGTAATTAGTTAGACAATGTCTAGATAGACACCAGATGTTAGGCAGTCAATAGTTAGACCGGGGAAAAAGTTAGACACAAACAAAAGTTAGACATGTAAAAAGTTTGACAGGTACAAAAGGTCTACAGGGTCAAAAATTTGACTTGAAAATGGTCGACAATTATTATTTTTTTTGTTTTTTAGCCCTAATCTTCACCCTAACCCTAACTCTCCCCTTGGTGCCTAACCCTAACCGTGGTGGTAAGTGCCCAACCCTAACCCTCCAGTAAGTGCCTAACTGTAAACCTAACCCTAATCCTAAAAAAAATAAAAAAAAAATGTGTCGACCAATTTTGTGTCCATCTTTTTCATGTCGAACTTTTGACCCTGTGGATCTTTTGTACCATCTCGAACTTTTTACATGTCTAACTTTAGTGTGTCTGACTTTTGTCTGTGTCGAACTTTTATCCTTGTCTGACATCTGGTGTCTATCTAGACATTGTCTAACTAATTACTGTCTGTCTATAGTCCGGAACCCGAAGTACCAACCCATCGGCTCCTAACTGTCATTTTTCAAACACAGCCTGTAACATGACAGTTAGGAGCTGATTGGCTGGCGGTTTATTACTTTAAAATGTAACACTTTCCAGAGCTTGGTACATCTCCCCCTGTGTTAGAAAAATGGCAGTTAGAGCTGATTGGTTGGTACTTTATCACTCTCCGAGGCTGAGTACATCTCCCCTCATGTCTGTGAGACTCACAATTTTCGAGGAGTTCTTGCAGACTGTCACCAACAAGGGAGCAGTAAACCCTCCCAGATCCCGTCCTCTTCCATAGTGAAGTGGCCGGTGCTTCATGGCATGGGGCCGATGGTGGGTGCATGTGCTGCGATGTTACTGCGACCCCTGGACGTGCAGCCTGTCAATCAGTTTCAGGGTAGGGAACGGGTGGCAACGGGGACCGTTCCCCAAAACAGAGGTGTATTGCTTAAGTTTTTTGGGAGTGGCGAGGCCATGGTCGTTGCAGATTCCCTGGCCTCAGCAGAGGAGTTCCGTCGCCCGGTCTGAGTAAGCTTAGACTCACTCAGATGGGCAATGACTGCGGCTATCGACTACGGACGCAGCACATGGATCTGCGATGCCGGCAGAAGGCATCTTTTTTCTTCCGACGCCTCCTGCTTTATTAGCATTGCTTAGCATGGTTGCTGCATCCAAATTACCTTAACATTTACTTTTATTCTCTACCCACATCTAATACTGTAAGAGATTGTCTCAAACATACATTAGTTTCTGAATTATAAGAGTTTGAAGATGTCAGAAATCCAGTAATTGTCTAGGTTTTATTAAAGAAAACCTCAACAATTTGCAAACGAGAGAGACAGACAGACAGGTAGATAGAGACGGGGGGAGATACAAGTGGGCATATTTATCAAAATTATATTTTCAGGATATTTCCCGAAAACACCCATTTTGGGGCTACCGGCAAATGTCCCTGAAACGTACCACGGAAGGACCACGGCATCTGTGATATCTGCTGCAGTCCCTCCATTTCCGACAGAGACCTGCTGAGACAATATTTATGGGTGCATTATATTTATACATTTCTTCTCCCTGTGGTCTGGGACACTACAATGACATAATTAGTAATGGGGGCACTGTGTTGCATAATGGAATTTGGGGCACTACAATTGTGGCATAATGTGACCCGGGGGCACTACACTGTGACATAATGTGACCTGGGAACACTACACTGCGGCATAATGTGACCTGGGGGCACTACACTGCGGCATAATGTGACCTGGGGCAGTACACTGTGGCATAATGTGACCTGCGGGCACTACACTGTTGCATAATGTGACCTGGGAACACTACACTGTGGCATAATGTGACCTGGGGGCAGTACACTGTGGCATAATGTGACCTGGGGGCACTACACTGTGGCATAATGTGACCTGGGGGCACTACACTGTGGCATAATGTGACCTGGGAACACTACACTGTGGCATAATGTGACCTGGGAACACTACACTGTGGCATAATGTGACCTGGGGGCAGTACACTGTGGCATAATGTGACCAGCGGGCTCTACACTGTGGCATAATGTGACCTGCGGGCACTACACTGTGGCATAATGTGACCTGGGGGTACTACACTGTGGCATAATGTGACCTGCGGGCACTACACTGTGACATAATGTGACCTGGGAACACTACACTGTGGCATAATGTGACCTGGGGGCAGTACACTGTGGCATAATGTGACCTGGGGGCACTACACTGTGGCATAATGTGACCTGGGAACACTACACTGTGGCATAATGTGACCTGGGGGCACTACACTGTGGCATAATGTGACCTGCAGGCACTACACTGTGGCATAATGTGACCTGGGGGCACTACTCTGCGGCATAATGTGACCTGGGGGCACTACTCTGTGGCATAATGTGACCTTCGGGCACTACACCGTGGAATAATGTGACCTGGGAACACTACACTGTGGCATAATGTGACCTGGGAACACTACACTGTGGCATAATGTGACCTGGGGGCAGTACACTGTGGCATAATGTGACCTGGGGGCACTACACTGTGGCATAATGTGACCTGGGGGCACTACACTGTGGCATAATGTGACCTGGGAACACTACACTGTGGCATAATGTGACCTGGGAACACTACACTGTGGCATAATGTGACCTGGGGGCAGTACACTGTGGCATAATGTGACCAGCGGGCTCTACACTGTGGCATAATGTGACCTGCGGGCACTACACTGTGGCATAATGTGACCTGGGGGTACTACACTGTGGCATAATGTGACCTGCGGGCACTACACTGTGACATAATGTGACCTGGGAACACTACACTGTGGCATAATGTGACCTGGGGGCAGTACACTGTGGCATAATGTGACCTGGGGGCACTACACTGTGGCATAATGTGACCTGGGAACACTACACTGTGGCATAATGTGACCTGGGGGCACTACACTGCGGCATAATGTGACCTGCAGGCACTACACTGTGGCATAATGTGACCTGGGGGCACTACTCTGCGGCATAATGTGACCTGGGGGCACTACTCTGTGGCATAATGTGACCTTCGGGCACTACACCGTGGAATAATGTGACCTGGGAACACTACACTGTGGCATAATGTGACCTGGGGGCAGTACACTGTGGCATAATGTGACCTGGGGGCAGTACACTGTGGCATAATGTGACCTGGGGGCAGTACACTGTGGCATAATGTGACCTGCGGGCACTACACTGTGGCATAATGTGACCTGGGAACACTACACTGTGGCATAATGTGACCTGGGGGCAGTACACTGTGGCATAATGTGACCTGGGGGCACTACACTGTGGCTTGTGACCTGGGAACACTACACTGTGGCATAATGTGACCTGGGAACACTACACTGTGGCATAATGTGACCTGGGGGCAGTACACTGTGGCATAATGTGACCTGCGGGCACTACACTGTGGCATAATGTGACCTGCGGGCACTACACTGGCATAATGTGACCTGGGGGCACTACACTGTGGCATAATGTGACCTGGGAACACTACACTGTGGCATAATGTGACCTGGGAACACTACACTGTGGCATAATGTGACCTGGGGGCAGTACACTGTGGCATAATGTGACCTGCGGGCACTACACTGTGGCATAATGTGACCTGGGGGCACTACTCTGTGGCATAATGTGACCTTCAGGCACTACACCGTGGCATAATGTGACCTGGGAACACTATACTGTGGCATAATGTGACCTGGGGGCAGTACACTGTGGCATAATGTGACCTGCGGGCACTACACTGTGGCATAATGTGACCTGGGAACACTACACTGTGGCATAATGTGACCTGGGGGCAGTACACTGTGGCATAATGTGACCTGGGGGCACTACACTGTGGCATAATGTGACCTGGGAACACTACACTGTGGCATAATGTGACCTGGGGGCAGTACACTGTGGTATAATGTGACCTGCGGGCACTACACTGTGGCATAATGTGACCTGGGGGCACTACACTGTGGCATAATGTGACCGGGAGGCAGTACACTGTGGCATAATGTGACCTGGCGGCAGTACACTGTGGTATAATGTGAGCGGGCACTACACTGTGGCATAATGTGACCTGGGGGCAGTACTCTGTGGCATAATATGACCTGCGGGCACTACACTGTGGCATAACGTGACCTGGGGGCACTACAATGTGGCATAATGTGAATTGGGTGCATAGTTTGTCCAGCTCACTCTTTATAAATGTCAAACTTGCATATCGAATTGTTTCTAGTTTGTGTGAAATTATAGACTGTTAAAATCCTAATAGAAAATGAATTATAGTGAACCCAAATAGTTGATCTGTGACACCATCTACCCAGACTGTAGTTCTCGGCATATTTATCATATAATATTTGCGGCATATCACCCGATATGGGGGAGGGGTGTTTGCAAATATGAAGGAGCCCCCGAATGTATGAAGGAGGGTTCATAGCAGATGTCTCCATATTTGCCACGGCCCCTTAATTTCCAACAGCATATATTTCTATAGTGGCTGCGAAGCTGTCAGATTTACCAACATATAATGTGTCATAAGAATCTGCTTCATAGTATTCTAATCATTTTTACAGTGGAAATAGAGTGAAATTTGTTTGGGAGGCACCGAGAGCGGTGCCACCCGCTGGGAATAGTAAAAGAGATGAAGCGGGGGGGCGGGGCCTAGCCGCAGGCAGTAAAAGCCCAATGAAAAAAAAGCAGGAGAAGCGGCATCTATACAAGTGCCTCAGTGTCAGGGACGTGCTTTCAGCCCACATCAAAGCACGCCCCTGTTAGTGAGGCAGATGATTGGGCATCAGATCCAGCACTAACAGCAGGGTGGCATTGCAGGTGGGCGTGGCCAGCACTGAGGGGGTGGGGTGGGGGGGTGGCTACGCAATTGCATAATTCTGGTCCCTCCCCCACTACACAATGCAGAGATTACCAGCATTGTGAAGCAATTCACGACGTGATTCAGCGTCACTGCACCCCCCCCTGCTGAAGGGGGATTGTTTTGTAAACGCGGAGGATGCCGGGAGGGGTCAGCGACATCCGGGAGGCTTGCCTGCCTTTCCGGGGGGGCCAGAGGCTCTCCCCATAAACTAGTATCACAGATATCTCCTACTTACTTTCCTCTGGTGTAATGGCCCACTGTCCCCATATACTAGCAAGGGGACAGAATTCATCAAGCTCCGTAAATATAATATTCAGATGGCGAATGCTCCTTCTCCGGGATCGCAACCCATTCCTTCCCTATGCATGCGCACAGCCGCCAGGGAGGTAGTGAGGAGGCGGTGGCGGAGGGATCCGGTCGGACCCCTCTTCACATCCCTGGAATTGCTTATCATAGGAATGAGCGGGGATTCGAGAACAAGCGCCGTCTGAAGATGGCGCTTGTTCTCGGAAGCAAACTTCAAAAACTTTCAGACTCCTGATGATGAATGGCTCGGTAACTAAAATATGTGGAAACTAGTGTTTCCACATAGTTAACGGGCAGTTTAGTGTTGATGAATAGGCCCTTATGTGTTTTCATATAACACACATGTGGGTAAACACTCCCACTGCATTGTGATTGGCCGCGCAGCATGTCATTCAAGTTCCCTCCTTGTTTCTTATTGGTCTCCCGTGACAGGATAGCCAATTACAGATGGCAGGTATCCAACCGACAAAGCCCTGACGGTGAAACATACACGTCTTGGAGACATGTGGGATCAGCTGTGTGCACTAGTCTGATCCCACTGACAGCAGCTGCAGTGGCCCCACAGACTTCTCACATCACCAGGTAACTTTATTTCTGAGGATTATCTCACTACAGACCGCTACCTAGTTATTACACCCTGCACCCCAGGGGACACAGGAATATCTGTGACATCTCCTGCATTACCTTCTTGATGAATGGCCCGAAAATATCTTAATTTCTACAAAAGCAGATGAAAATGTGCATCCAAAATGGATTGTAAGGGTGAGAGGTCTGTTTTGGGGAAGACCAGTAAAAAGACTATTGCAATAATCAATGCAGGAGATAATGAGTGCATGGATTAGTTTTTGCAGTGTAAGATATACAGTAGTCGTATTCTGGATATGTTGTTTAGATTAGTGATGTGTGGTCAGGTGAGGCAGAGCCTCTCCTGTCATACTTATGTATACTCTACATTTTTCCTATCATTTTTATAGTAAAAACTATGAAAAAAATATTATAAATATCTTCTTTGTGTTATTCTAATAATTTTTTATAGTAAAAACTCTGGAGTAAAAAGTGTATGGCAAGTGAGGCACTGTCTCACCTGTCAACATTTTCTGCACATCCCTGATCAAAACACACCAAATTTTTATCACTATGTACTGCTGCACCTTTGTATAATGCCCACATGAACCATCTGGATCATATATGTACCTGTAAATCTGGCTCCGATAATAGCCAGTGCCTCCCCAGCCATTTACCTCACTGCACATCACTGGTTTATGATTTGGAGACAGACTGAATGTGGGGAACTAAGAACAGTTCAGAGTCAAGGATGACACTTAGGCAGCAAGCTTGTCGGGTGGGGTTGATTATTGAGTTATCAATAGTGATAGACATATCAGGTTGGTAACTACTATTGGACAGTGGAAATATTGTTAATTCTGTTTTGAAAATATAAAATTTGTGGTGGCGAGATGACATCTAAGATGAAATGGCAGAAAGACATTCAGTACAATACAGATGGTGACATATCTGGGGGTGATATGTTGATTTGAGTATCATCCGCATACATTTGATAATTAAATCCAAGAGAATTTGCCTTGAGATGTGGTATAGATTAAGAAAAGCAGGGGACGTAAGACTGAGCCTTGTGGTACTCCAACCTACATAGGATGCGAAGAGGAGGTGGATTCAGAGAAACAAACACTGAAGGAGTGATTAGATAAGTGGGATGAGAACCAGGAAAGGGCTGCGTCCTGAAGACCTAGGGATTGTAGTGTTTGTATGAGAAGAGAGTGGTCAACAGTGTCACATGCAGCAGAGAGATCTAGAAGAATAAGAAGTGGGTAATGTCCCTTAGACTTAGTAGACACCAGATCATTCACTACCTTAGTCAGTGCTGTCTCAGTAGAGTGTTGGGAATGAAAGCCGGACTGACGTGGGTCCAATAAGTTGTGTGTGTGAAGATAGTGTGTGAGGCGGGTGTAGGCAGGTCTGTCAAGTAGCTTGGAGGGGTGTGGGAGCTGGGAGAAGGGATGGTAATTTGAGAGATAGTTTGGGTCAGAAATTTTTTTTATTTTTTTTTTTAGAATAAGAGTAATTACTATATAATTGAACAGTGGTGTAAAGATACCTTAGAGAGAGAGAGAGATTACAGATATTAGTTAAGGTTTGGATGAGCACCGGAGATAGAGCGCTAATGATTTGTGATGGTATAAGATCAAGAGGAAAGATAGTCCAGTAGGAAGATGAGAAGAGTGTAGATACTTCATCTTTATTTGTGGGATCATATGAAGAGAATGTGCCAGAGGGTTCAGTGAAGCAATTTAGCGGGTCGCCTCATCTCTGTATAACCCCTCTCTATCCACTGCTCTGCCCTCCTCTGCTGCTCTGTCCCATACTGTCCCACCCTGACCCTGTTGACAGCCCCCCACTTTGAAAGTAATGCCCCCCAAGCACTCTGTTCCACCCCCAGCCCGCTCCCATATTTAACTGTTCCTGTCGGCCATCTTCCACCGAGGCTAGGTCTGTCCCGTCTTCCATTGCACGAGCAAGTCAGAGACGGTAGACACCTTACACAGTTATTATATAAATATATATGTAGCTTAACATAGAAATACCGGACCCTGCAATTAACAATAATACATGAAGTAAATGCTTTGAATTAAGAGCTGAGGCAAAACCGTTTGGAAGTCTGCAAAGACATATATCCACTGATATGCCCATAATATACCCAAAAGAGGGACTGAGGAGATAGAAGCAAGACTGTGAGGGGTAAATTTACTAAGATGAGAGTTTTTAGAAATGGAGACGTTGCCCCTAGCAACCAATCAGATTCTACTTAACATTTAACTAGCACCTTCTAGAAGATAATAGCTAGAATCTCATTGGTTGCTAGGGGCAACATCTCCACATCTAAAAACTCTCACTTTAGTAAATTTACCCCTAAGGGTTTTCTGTGCTTCCTATACAGATTCAATTACATTATAGAGGTCAGTGAGGGCCCAGGAGAATATTGTCATTGACACGCCAGTTTCCTATGGCCCAACATACTACATAAATTCCCGTCCGTAGATCGAGTTACTTACTATCATTAAACTTTTGTATTTATTTTTTAACGGTTGAGCTAACATGAGTCGTTTTTCCAAAGTCATTGTGCTAGATTTAGCCTAATAATGGATGTAAACCAATTTGGATCAATATCAAGTAGCCCACTACCTGTACAACTAAAAGGGCTAATAGGTACAGTAATTGGAGCTGGGATGTCGATAGACTTTCACTTATGTTTCCAAGTGTTTTACATATGTTAGTTACCGTACATAGCTGTAAGGGAACATGGATGTAATTTATAAGGAGCCTGTAATGGCTTTATAAACATGCCTCCCCAGTCCTCCACCCCTGCTCTGTCCCTAACAGATTTCCAAGCATAGACATTTGATTGTGTATTCCAGGGATTCCCAAAAGTCGCCATTACAGTCCACGTTTTAAGGATAACCATGCGTGAGCACAGGTGACTTAATTAGTACCTCAGTCAATGTGATTTAACCATCTGGACTCAAGCATGGCTATCCTTAAAACCTGCACTATAATAGCGGAGTTTGGGAACCTCTGGTGTATTCCCTTTACTCTCCCAGTAGCTCACCTGCCCCAAGTCATTCTCCCTTTACCTGCTCAGTGCTATGCAGATACCACAGACTGAACCCACTGAGACTGTATTTAAACTTTATCACTAATCGAGCGGAGTTTGTTGGTGGCAAATGTGATGATCACATCTTAGTGACATTTCACACTCAGCGTTTGGTCTAATTCAATAATATAATTATTAAAAATAGAACTCACCCATAACTGCACCCTCCAGCTCTCAGAGCCATCAGAATGAAGCATGAAATGGTGCCAACCATGTACATAAATATTTATTGTGATTTGCCAGAGACTGTGGTGGCATTGGTGCATATCTGGCCAATCAGGGTGTTCCCAGGGTGGGATGTGAGCTGACTATGTGACACTCACAATAAATTATCTTCGGCCAGCCATACCTTCCTGCTGCCAACGTCCGGCCAACTTCGATAAATATTTCCCTTTTTTTCCCTAAGGGGGCCTAGCCACGCCTCCTGCACTTTGGCCACACCCCATCACCCTCTTTTTTTTTTTTTGCTCTTACTCCTAACTCCACTCTGAATCAGGCTTTTTGTATCTAGCTCAAGGGGTGTATAAATTGTGGTGCTCTGATAACCTCCACAGTGTACCCCTAAAACCAAAGAGCTAGAGAAGCGGCTTGGCAGTCTTAAGGGTATATTTACTAAATGCCGATTTAAATTTGATCATAATCAATCAACATCAATGTTGTGTTTTTGGAGCTGAATCACACATTTACTAAACTGGATTTTTATTTTTATTTTTATTTAGTATTAGTAGAAGTGTGATTTAGCCCCGGAAACACAACATCGATGTTGATCAATTTTAAATAGATTAAAATAGACTATTAGTAAACATACCCCTTAGTATTAAATCCCAAACCTGCATTACTCTTTTTGTTCTCAATGTAATGAAGTCTCACGTACTCACAAGAGACAATAATTACAGTGTTATTAATTAATGCAAAAGTTTATTTTTGCTATGGAAGCTCCTAAACCTTCTACCGGCTGAGGGTCTTGATGTGTGCATACCATTAAACCAAATAATAAATAAAGACTCAGAGGGGTATATATTTACTAAAGTGCTGGTTTTTAGAAGTGGAGGTGTTGCCCATAGCAACCAATCAGATTCTACTCATCATTTATCTAGCAACTTTTAGAAGATAATAGCTAGAATCTGATTGGTTGCTATGGGCAACACCTCCATTTCTAAAAGCTCACATTTTAGTAAATACTGTATACCTCAGAGACATCAATTCATCACAAACTAACAACATCATGCATCACGGGCGGATAGCGCCCAAGGTGCCTAACACTAACAAATAGCACAACATGGCTTCCCAACTCTACCTACTATCTTAACTACCCCCCCCCCCCCTGTTTGGGTGATGATGATGATGCCTCAGTTAGGGAAGGTACAGACAACTAAAAAGTCAACGAAGATGAATGCACCCAGAAATGTGCACCCAATTCCGGTGCCAGGAATGACGATCTGCCGTTCTTTCACACCCACAATAGCCAACAGTAGTAATTCATACAAAAGCAAACCAACCAGAAAAACAAAAAGTGGGGAATAAGCACCTTTCAGTCCCAGGCTTGGTAAGCTACCATAAAGCCATACTCCTAGACACAATAGGTTATACCAATTCAAATGACCAGCACATAACCCAGCCCCCGCCTTGAGGTTTAACTCCCCTCAGTATTATCCAATCCTTCAGTTCCTCTTAAATATTAACACAAAAGGAATCTTCTTACCTGTTATATGGTCCAGTTGTAAATGTTACGTAAATAATATGAATAAATTGCTACAACTTCATATAGGATTGTCACGATGCCAATGAATGGAGCAGTATCAGCTGGAGGGGGCCGGTTAGCATTCAGGGGTCTATGTACTGAGCTTTGGATGGAGATAACGTGGACAGAGATAATGTACTAACCAGCCAGCTCCTAACTGTCATTTTTCAAACACAGCCTGTGACATGGCAGTTAGGAGATGAATGGCTGGTACTTTATCTCCGTTCCTTTTATCTCCATCCGAAGGTTAAGTAAATAGAATATTGTGATGCTGAACATCATAACATGAAGCTGAAATGAAATAATTTAATGTATAGTATTAATATAATAATCCCAATAAACAACAAATAACATTAATATATAAACATAACATCTTAATAGTAAAGTCCAAAGCATGCTACCATTTACAGGGACTTGTATTGTAGTGATTCATGTTCAGTTTTGCATCAACATGCGTATTAAATGCAATGAGGCATATTTATCAAAATTTGCTATGTGAAAATTAATATTTTCACCCGAATTTGCGGGTGAAGAGCTGTAGGCAGAGTAACAGCATACGCTATCATCCTGGTTCCTGGTTTGGGTTCAGGCTATGTACTGCGCACGTGCGTCCAGCGTATGCGTCCGTGAGGGGATACAGAGGATCCCTCTCCAAAAGACTAGGTGGAAGTAACCTATAGGCTTCAATAGGCCAACGCTATCTGTAGAAGGCGTCAGCTACCGGGGTAAATCTGACTGCATAGCAGCCCCATGTTAAATTGCAGGGCTTCTTAATATTTGTGGGTACCCCCTGAAAACCCCCCCGCAAATATTGTTTCATAAATATATATGCGCCTTTGTCAACACAATACATAGAATACCATAAGAACAATATGTGGTACATAACAAGTCACAGGGGCTGTTTATCAAAATAGTCATTATCCAGGTGATAAGTGTAATAAAGTAAATTAAAATAAGGAATAGAAAAAAAACACATACTTAACATCATATATAATATATAACTTATATATTTTGTTTTGCATAACTTAACTTTTTGTTTATTTTTAGAAATATATAATTATCAAACAGTTCTACATTCAAAATGCTTTTTTTTCTAAGAATATATCATTGTACTCACATAGAGATGTTTTTGTCCTGGTAATGCCATCCTGAGAGCTGGCATTCCGGTGGGAGTGGGTAGACTTTGCTGCTGACCCATAACGCCAGTAAGGAATCACTGACAGACAGGACTTGTTATTACATCGCTCTATTGGAGGCGAAATAACATTCTCACCGACATTAGGACATTTTGCCCCTTGATGATACACAGAACCTGTCATATTGAATGAATATAAAATATCACTTTATTTCTCCTTTGGTAACAAAGGGCCTGATTCACCTGTGGATGGAATGTCGATGTTTATGCACTGCGTACCACAAGATACCTTAGCGATGCTAAGGATCTACGACCACCGCTGCCTCTGGGTAAGCACCTGCGTGGATCTGCGGAGCAATTTCCAGGCGGCTACAGCATTAGCATATTTTCGAACAGCAGCTGCGTACGGGATTACAGCGCCGATTGCATTAGCGTACACATCTCTGAAGGGGACAATTGATCAAGAATATGGTTCTCTAAGCATTACAGATCAGTATTTCAATGAAGAGGTACCCATGAAAAAAACTAATTAGATTACAAATTAGTCATAGGGGTATGTTTACTAAAGTGCAGGTTTTTAGAAGTGGAGATGTTGCTCATAGCAACCAATCAGGTTCCAGCTATTATCTACTAGAAGGGGCTAGATAAATGTGAAGTAGAATCTGATTGGTTGCTATGGGCAACATCTCCACTTCTAAAAACCTGCACTTTAGTAAATATACCCCATAAAGTTCAATATAGAAGTTTAAACTCAGATTTAAAAAAAAAACAGAAAAAAGCTATTCTAATACCAATCCAAATAATAAAAAAAAATGCTGTATTTTCAGTTAGCCTTTCACACTAAGCATCGTTACAATGGCAGAACTATGCAGAAGATAGCCTGCAAACACTGAGTGGTTCTTAAAGAATTTACTTCCCAAAATATGTTGTGTCTGCATTGCTAAGTCCTGGGCCAGAAAGCTGTTCTAGATCCTGGCTTACCGATGACATCAGCACATGTTAGTGCCTCACCCTACGAGACGTGAACCTTTACAGATGGAGACAAGTCATGGGGCCACGAAGTTTATTTATTTGCAATTATTCTGCATACTGCTTACTCACTGCAGCTATCTGGGGGTGAGTAATTTATGGTTATCAGACTGTGAAGAAGCCGTATAGTAAAGGTGACCTTCTTTCATCTTCCTAAGCCTAATAAAGTGAATATGTTTAATCTTTGTCACTAGTCGAGTTGAGTTTTTGGTAACACGTGTAAAGATCACATTATAACAAAGTAAAATATGACATTAAAGACAATAAAAAACACAATAAAAACTATATGTATTACAAAGCAAAGTATGAGGCTTATTTATCAAAATTGTAAATATCATGGCAATAACTGTAAATTCAAAAGAAAAATATATATTGCCTTCGTCTGTAAAAATCGCAGAGACGTTTGAGAGTTACTCATCCGCCACAGCAATACATGATGCTGGCCAAGGTCACCAGGGAAGCAATGAACGGGCGTTTGGAGGGTAGGTGTTTTAGGGCTCTTTACAAGCGCTAGACATGGCCACGCCCCAATTGTGTCACCACCACACCCCCAGCTGGATGTGGCCAGCTCCGTAGTCATGATTCCTTGATCGGAAATGTTGGGAGGTATGCTAAAGGATTCATATTATAGTGTAGTAGGGGCTAGGTATGGCTATCGCCAGGTGGCCATTGAATATTGTCTCCTTTCCGCCATCAGAACATGCCTTGGGGTGGCATGCAGCCATTGTAAGCTAACCTTTCTATGGTTTAACTATTGAAAGTTAGTTAGTGCGCATGGGCAGTTGCCCCTGGAAGTTCGCTCATGTGCGAATGAGCTGTGTTGTGGACAGTCCTTCCTGGTGTACACAGCAGACTGGACGTCATCAGCCATCAGATGAGCCAACAAAAAGAAGCATGAAAAATGGAAAAGACAGTTCCATCAAATAGGGAGCATCAATCGGTTTCCAATGGCCATCCCTATAATAAAGTTCTTTGGGACCACAAACAATGTATACAGGACCTTATGCTGCATCAAAGCTTTGAAATGTGTTAAAGAAAAACTTATGAAGGCTCTAGTAAAAGCCAGGATAAAGCAAAGGTTTTGTCTATGCTTTTAACAAACAGTTTTTCTATTCCTGCCATTGTTAGTATATATATACGTAGATTGTTTCACCTCTGACATAGCTAACTTCCTGAACATATCTTTACAGAAGCCTAATTAAATACATTACAACACTCTCTTGACTTTGTGTCTCGCTGTGATACAAGCAGTTGCCTAATTAGCAATTTTGTCTTTGAGCACCAGCGAGTTACACATTCACTGCATGTATCTTACAAATGATTTATTGTCTTTCAGAATAATTTGGCACTATTACACAAATGATTCTAATAATCAGTCTTCTACAGTATCCTAAATCGCTTTTTTTTTTTTTCATTTTCCAGTTTATTTTCTACCCCATCCAAAGACTGTGACACAGACATATATGTTATTATGCTTTTGAATTGCTTCTTTCATCTTCGCTTTATTCTGTTTACATCACGCATTGTAGAACTATTGCAGAATTGCATAGCAGTAAGCTGCACTTTTTGTTTGCGTTCTAAAGCCTCATTCTATATAAAAATCATTATTATTATTCTTTTAAATTATCATCACATGACTCTTTGCATCAGGTTTTTGCAAACATTGAATTATGATTATGAAATTCCAAAAAAGGGATTTAAAAAACGGTGGAGGCTGCGAACAAAGTCCCTCATTCAGAGCCACTCGCTAGCGGCAGTACGCTCATTCCGAGCGATGTTCGCACATCTGCGCATGCGTACGGTTTTTAGTACACATGCGCGAACCAGTCAGTGCGGTCGAAAATCTTTGTACGCTATATAGCGAGTGCCTGCTATTTTGAGTGACAGAATGAGGCGTATGTGGGTGGTAACAGGGGAAGGTGCTTGAAAACGGGGAGTGGAGATCCGATCGCAGGCGTGCTTAAAGGTCAAAACGGGCGTTTTAAGGGAGTGCATAATTAATACAGCAGCGTCATTGACCACGTCACTGGGTTTTTTTTAACTCAGAACTGCTCGTAAAATAGCGGTTGAAAAAACCAACCACAAGAATAGCGAGCAGTTCATACGCTGTACGATGTACTCGATTAATCTAATAAATAGCGGACATGACGTATGGTGCGAGTGGCCAGGGGGCGTTTTTATCAAATAAACGAGCGTATGTTTTGCTCGCTCGTTCAGACTTAGAGGTGTGAACAGACTGCAATGTGCGAATGGATCATTTGAATAGCCACCCCTTGTTTTTGAACGAACGACCGCAAATAGCGAACGGCTCTGAATGAGGGCCAAAGTTCCCTTTAGTTTTCCTCCAAAGCACATGGGATTACGAAGCAAGATATCAGTGTCCACAAAAGAAAAGATGTTTTTACAGTCTGATGGTAGATATAGGGTGGACAAAGGACGCTCCGTGCTAAAGACACAGTAGGCACAGTGGAGTGTATAGTTTTCTCCCATGTGAGATTCAGGCTTTATTTACGAAGTGGTGGCTTTAGTAAACTGCGGCTTCCCGGCAGTTTGGAGGTGAAAATTTAAAACAGCGCTGGCAGACAGTATAAAGCCTAGTGTGCCTTACATTGACTGAGTGTCGTTTCAAATTTTCACCTACAACCTGTCGGGCCGCCGCATCGTAAATAAATCCATTGAAAGTGAAAGTATAGAAATAAAAGAGTGGATGGGGCATATTTTTAGGGACATCCTTGCAGGGCAGAATGGCACACATGGTATTCATCATAGGTGTACGCACAGGGTGTGAAAGGGGGTGCACCTGCACAGCCCTTAGCTGCAGCCTAGGGCACAACTAGAGCCAACCTGGGGTGGTATGGTCTCAATTGTGCGCATTAGGGGTGAAATCCGTAAATCTTCAGGTGCTGCGGTAAGCCTATGTGTGCTGCTGTGGAGCCCTGTGTTAGTGAATGAAGCAGGTGGGAGAGAGACCGGATACTGAATTTGTAGAGGCAGTGTTGTATGTGCAATCTATGCAGCCACACAAGCTGTGACCACCTTGCTAAAGTATATCTGAAACCTGATGTGCTGAGCCTTACCACAACAGGGCATATTTAATCATCCCAGCGATCAGCGGACACGCTCCTGTCTCCCCCACCACCATAGAACCAGGGCTGTCACTGGCAACAGTCTACAGAAAACAGCAAATAAAAAAACAGACTTGATTTTCAGATTCCTTTGCACAAACATGTGGACCTAAGGTAGGCTGCTCATCTGAGGGGAGGGGACCCGTATGTTATATCAGCAGCTGACTACAAGTTGGTAGTTCCATAGCGGATGTGAGCAAGGAGGTTAGTCCACACATTGATTCCAAACCAGAGTAGGTTTTATTGAAGATAACAGGATACAGGTGATAGAAGATAAATAGCAGTCAATATGATCTCTTGGGCTAAGTACTGTACAGCCGTACAGCATTGTGACACTCCTATAACACAGTGACAAGCTTGGGCACAGCTTTACTTTTATAAAGCCAAGTAAACAGGTATTGCACCTGCAGTCTAATCAGCCTGACCTTTAAGTCTGGTGATATTGAGGCTGATGAGTTATGCACAATAACACAGACATGTGATGTTATTGTGGCTGATGAGTTATACACAAAAACACCATTTAACTACATGTGAACAATAACACATGTCCCTTAATAAACCTGTGCACACAGACTCCCGATTGCCATTTATGCAATGTTGGGAGGTATACATATAGAAAGCAATAGGCACACCAAAAGCATGCAATCGAAGCTCACTGAAAATAAAGTCAACGGTTAATTATTAAAAGTAAACAACATTATCTAAATCATACTTGCCGATGCGTGTGGTGACGTGATTCGCATCATCAAGGCCCCAACCTCGCTGCACAGTGCCTGATCTTCCCGGGGGAAATTTGGGAGTCTCCTGGATACGCCATCACCTGAATGCATCCATAAAATATGACTGCAATACTTGTGGTTAAAGTATTCATAAGATACATAAAGACAGAACATTTCAATAGCTGTAAATAACATGTAGCTGAGAAGGATTCTGTCAGCAGTACAGTGACAGCTATACTGTAGCTCCCACTATAAGACCGTTATACAGTGTTAGGAAATACTATTGTTACAGAAAGTACACAAATGAAGATCCTTTATCTAAGCCGGGGGAAATTCCTGCACCTGGGCAATCATTCCAGAATCATTCCCGTTGCCGCACAACACGTTTCATTTTGCGGCCCTCGGGGCAAAACATAGCATTATTATTTTCCCTGGTCTTAATCGAGGAATGGGGGATGGCCTCTGATTTCCAGTTTGCATCTTCTGATTGTGATTTTATGTGCATTTAGGCTCATTGTGTATGACCCATGTACCCATACCAGCAGGGGCATTTGAATACATACAGATGTTTCCACATCTAGCTGGGATGTAGTTACATTACATACAGTACCATCTTGATGCCAGCTGACAAAATCCTGGTGCCAGAAATCGTGAGCCGCGGACAGAAGACCGGCGCCGGAATCCCGACATGAGTGGAGATGCCGACGCCGGGATCTGGATCGTAAGTATAGCGGGCGCCCTTAGCTGTTAGCCGCGAGGGGGGAGGTTAGGTTTAGGCTGCGGACAGGTTTAGGCACTACTCAGGAGGGTTAGGGTGCAGGGTGGGGAGGGTTAGGGTGCTGAAAAGGAGGATTAGGGATAGAAGGTGAAGGGGGGGAGGGTTTCTCAGCATCAGGATGCGGCTGTCGTTTTTTTGACAGCCAGCATTCAGAGTGCCGGGCTCCACTACCCAACCCCATCTAGCCTCCTTGCATGTTAAACAGCCCTTCTAGTTGCGCCATGCTGCTGACACTGTAACGTAGCATTACACATGCAGATACACCAGCAGTCGCACACAGACTACAGGCATGCTGCATATCATTTTAATCAGCAGAAGCGGCTTGTGCGTCCTATTTGTATCACTTTGCGAATAAGACGCATTTTAAGGAAAAATGTCACATGGAGAAAACGCTTGGCGCTACTGAGTCGCACGACACTCACGTGTTGTGTATCGCGACTTGTAGCGCATGGCGGATAGATGTATTTGGACACATCTGTAAATAACCTGTGTTGTATCACATGGAACATAAACATACGGTATATTGCAGTCACTGTCACCATTCAACATTCACACTATCAACAGCAGAAGGTCGACATTGATGACGTCGACATTTTTAAAATAATGGATGTCAAAACCTGCAAAAATGTCACACATCGGAAATATCAACATTGTCATAATGCCGACATTTCCAGGAGACTTAGGGTTAGCGTTAGGGTTACCGTTAGGATCAGGGTTAGGGTCACCATGACGGTCATTGTTATGTTTGTCGTTAGGGTGTTGGGGATAGCTTTACGGTCACCATTATTGTTAGTGTTACTGTTTGGGACAGAGGGCCTGATTCAGCTGATCGCAGATTCCCGATGTTTGGGAATCTGCAGGTGGCGCCGGACCCATACTGCACGTGCGCAGTACAGGTCTGCAATCATGCACGCAGTCCGGCAGAAAACTGTCAGTGATTGACAGTCTGCTGCCGTTCCTGGGCGGGGAAAGGGGCTGCAAACAGCCTCCGTTTCCCAAAGCAGAGGCATGTCGCCGCTGTAAGGGGCGAGTGACTAGGCCAGGGGCTCCTATACGCCTCCTGCCGCATTACCATATTACAGCTATCGCAGCGGCTGCCATGTCAGTAGCTGTGATAGCGATTGCGTCCTCTACTGAATAAAGCCCAAAATTAGGAGCTAAACAGTACGTCAACATTCTAACAATGCTGACATAACAATCATCCGTGTCAGCATGCTGAATGTCATCGCACCGAAATATAAATCCTCCTGTAATAATGCTAGTGCAGGTTCCATAAGGTAGGATAATAGTGTGGCTAATATGTCTGTATGTAACCTAACTTTACACCGGGATGCAGTCAGGAAGCCGACAGTCCAAATGCTGATAGTCGGCTTTCCGACTGTCTAATCCCGGCAGGGGTCTAATGACAGGCATCCAAACACCTGTCATTAGACTCCTGCTGCCTGTCAAATGACGCCTGTCATTTTACATATGCCGGGAGCCCGGCGCCAGGCATACTGATCGAAGGTAAGCCAGGCGGCGGGCACGGACAGCCACGGGGGGGGGGGGGGTTAGGTTAGGGGCCCCCAGAGGTTGTTAGGGTTAGGCTAGGGGAAGGGGGGTTAGGTTTAGGAACTTGCAGGGGGGGTTAGGGTTAGGCACTTGGGGAGGTTACGGTTAGGCACCCTTAAGGGAGGGTTAGTGGGGGGTAGGGTTAGTAAATACTTTAAATACTTACCTGTCAGGATCTTTATGCTGGTCTTCCAGCGTTGGGATTTGAACCGATCCCTTTACACATACATCTTAACGGGTGATGTACTTACATATACTTAGAATTCCGTGATCGGAGAATAAAGGTGCATCATGTGATCCGTGCTAAGGGTGGATCATTTTTGTTATGATAGTGGTCACAAATGTTTAGCAGTTTGATGAATTAGACCAGCATGTGTGTGTTAGTGTGAGTAACCATATACCCAGTTGGTGTGGAAATGAGAATATGTTTTATCTCCATATACTGTATCTGTAGTGTACACTGTAGTTGCTGGCAAAGAGGGAATATGTCTCCCAGTCAGAGACCATAAATGCTTCATAATCCCCCCTCCTTCTATCATCAGAATTAATTGTTATTGCATACAGTAAAGAAACCTGGGACAGCCAGAAAGGGTTAAATATTGATAATCTGTTGGCGCATAAGTGGAACTTTTGTTTATATTTGTTCCAGATAGAGATGGAATACTGAACCGTCCTGTGACCAAGAAGTATAGGGTGCGCATGGGGGGTCGGGCTCCACGTCAGCGCATACGCCGGGGCCGGGGAAACAGACTGGGACTCGTATTGGACTCAAGCAATACCAGTAGGTGGAACTTTCCAAGATGCAATGTGAGAAATGTGTGCAGGACTAAGATTGGGGTAACCGAGCCCACATGTCACCACCAAGCAGGGACGTGCAGTCAGGGTAGGCAGGGGAGGCAGAGAGATTTGATATAAAAATTATTAGAATAATACAAAAAAGATATTTATAACTTATAAACAGCTTCTTTGTCTATTGTAATAATTTATAACTATCACTCACCAGCTTTGTGGAGCTCCCTGGGACTGCAGGGAGACTATAGATGAGGCAGCAACAGCTCTGCCTCGCTTCTGTATAGTCAGACACTGCTTACAGAGCTGGGGGCGGGGCCACACCACGGGCAGTAAGCTGCACAGAAAGAGAGCTAATAGAGACATGCCTCTGAGTATGGGGAGGCGTGCCTTGAGCACTAATGGACATGTTGGATGTGTCATGTGACCAGGAAGTGCATTATAGTGTTTAGAGATCGGCACTCAGCAATGGACACCAATGCTTAGTGTAGTGAGGGAAGAGTGTCAGTAAGTAGTGGTTGAGACAGGCTCCCAGCACTCCGACCCATCTCCATGTGTGCCTCCCCAGCCATTGGCCTCACCGCACATCACTGCCACCAAGCGCTGCATAATGGCTCTCTAGGTCCCCACATAATGTTCATCCAGTATCTGACAAAGCTTTGTGAACTATTATGGGCCGAAATCTGAAATAACTTAGCAGCTCTAGAAGGATTACCGTCTTCACTGGGGCCATGCAACCGAGCCATGACATGCAATCAGGAGCCTTTCTGCTCCGCGAGCGTTACTGGATCATTATGAGTGTACAGTGATGCACGAACGGCCTTTTAATAACTGTTCATGTTTTATCCAACCGTCTCGAGGCCCTAACACACTATATATTTCTCTCCACAATAACTGTGATAAACACATCATTCCCTCTCTCCCCAGAACAGACCTGCCACTGGGAATATTACACTCAGATTACTGCTCTTCTTACAGGATTAGGGGGAACAGATGTCTATTAGTGCAGATGACACCGATAACAAAGCATTGGGTATATGTTATCTATTACACGTCACTGTATTTTGTTTCTAAATCATGTGATCTCTTCATACTGCATGTACTGTATGCAACAGTGGAAATCAGTCAGAACTTAGATGCCTATTATTACATATTATTATTATATACCTCCCAACTTTCCCAATTTCAGTGGGACATTCCCATTTTTCGAGCATTGTCCCGCTGTCTTACCCATGGGCCGCAGTGTACCACAGAGGGGGGGGAGGTTGGGGCGATACCCTGACACCATGCATGTCAAAGTGCGAGTGTCATCCCCACACACTGTGCCGGCTCTGGAGTGAGGCTGAGGGGCTGTCCAGCAGCTCCCAGAGCGCTGGACAAGCCCCCAGCATGACAAAAATCAAGTTGCGTGGCTTGTGGGTACAGCATTTCCTGCGCGGCCACACCCCCTTGCCGCTAAGCCATGCCCCCTAATTTTGGGCGTACTCCTTCGGCTTGCATAATTGTCCCGACCGTCACCTCACAAAAGTTGGAAAGTATGATATCATTATAATTATTACTATTATTATTCTGTATTTATATGGCGCCACAAGGGGTCAGCAGTGCCTTACAGAGTACAGAAACAGTATGAACAATACAAGGAAAAAGTGACCTACAGTACAGAACATTGCAAGAAGGAAAAGCACATCAGGGAAGAGGATACTACTCATGAGAGCTTACAATCTATTTATTATTATGTGGCGATAAGACAGACTTTTTATTTATTGCCGTTTATTGAGGCAATAAACCTATAGCTGAAGCAGTGAAAGTTGCCAGTGTGGAGCGACATGCTCAGATGTGACCCAGCTAGCCGGTTTACTAATAGAACTGAAAGTCCAGACTTGGCCTTTCGATTCCACTAGCAAGAAATAAAAAGTATTAAAAAAATAAATAAATAAATAAAAAAAAAAAAATCTGGAAAAAAAAGAAGGAAAAATGAAAAAAAAAAAAAACTGATCACTGAAAAAATTATTTATTCCGGGATTTAAATTTTGTCAGGGCAATAACAGAACAAGGATTGCGGCTGCATTTCTATCACCACAATTCTCGTCGAATTTTGTATTGAAAACGAGTCCCAGCAAATCATATCACCGACGGGGGTTACCGCCAACAGTAGCGATCCCATCACCAGTGGCACCACCTTGGGATATAGAGTGACCTAAAATAAATATCCCCCATAGTGTGTGTATTTCGACAATGTAAATCAGCAGATACACAGACCAGTCTTTTCTAGGTCAGTAATACGTTTTCCGGGTTATCCATGAGCTTGTAGCCGCTGTTACTGCTGAAGCCACTATAATATAAACATTAGCACAGAGGCTTTATAGATAGGGGCATAGGAATTCATAGGGAAAACATACTGTACCGACTAATCACAGTACACATGGCTACCATAATAAAACGGGGACGGATCGCATGATATAGATCTTTAAAACAATCTCCATAAAGTATATTTGTAGATATAAAAAGCAAGTAATGAGCTTTAGGTGAAAACCCCACTTACATTTAATGAGATCGGCCATTTCCAGCTCACATGGTAATAATCAGTCATTCAGCATGAAAAAAAAAAACTGCGACTGAGCCATTGTAGATCCTTAGAAATCTGCTGGCGTCCTCCATATAGAGGAGCTTCGTTTCATCCATGAGATACATAAAGACTTGATTGTTACAAATTATCACACATATATTCTATATGGAAACGCAGTAACATTTTTTTAAAGTTCCAGTTCCAGTGCAGTTGGTTCCTGTTCCACGTTACGATTGACAGTTACTGCTCACTAGCCCACTGCTTGGCTGCTGGGTATTTAAGGGGTCTATTTACTAAGCAGTGTTAGGAGACAGAGGACTTCATTCAGAGCCGCTCGTAAGCGGCCGCTCGTTCGTTCCGAGCGATGTTCGCACATCTGCGCATGCGTACGGATTGTAATACGCATGCGCGAACCAGTCAGTGCGGCCGAAAATCGTGTGCTCGCTAAATAGCGAATGCCTGCTATTTTGAGTGACAGGAGGAGGCGTATGTGGGTGGTAACAGAGGAAGGTGCTTGAAAACGGGGAGTGGAATTCCGAACGCAGGCGTGCCAAAAGGTCAAAACGGGCGTTTTAAGGGTGTGCATAATAAATACAGCAGCATCATTGACCACGTCACTGGGTTATTTTATAGTCAGAACTACTCACAAGATTGTGGTAGGAAAAACCAACCACAAGAATAATGAGCAGTTCATACATCGTTCGATGTACTCGATTAATCTAATAAATAACGGACATGACGTATGATGCGAGCGACCAGGGGGCGTTTTTTCCAAAATTACGACCGCAAGTTTTGTTCGCTCGTTCAGACATAGAGGCGTCAACAGACCGCAAAGAGCAAACGGTTAATTTGAATAGCCACCCCATTTTTCTAAACGAGCGAGCGCAAATAGCGTCCAGCTCTGAATCAGGCCCAGAGTGAGAAGTGATAAGAAAGAGATAAGGTGCCAGCCAATCAGATCCCAACTGTCATCTCACAGGCTGTGTTTGAAAAATGACAGTTGGGAGCTGATTGGCTGGCACCTTATCACTTTCTTATCACTTTTCATTCTGTCTCCTAACACTCCTTAGTAAATAGACCCCTAAAGCCTTAAGGTGGGTGGGATCGACTGATCTGCAGATATATCTTCAGACTGTGCAGAACACGTGTTCTGCATACAGACTGGCCGATTTGTCGTGACTGATGTATATAAATGCCCGCCCAGTTGAGCTGTCAATCACCGCCAGCCTGTGCAGCAAGTGTCCGCCTGTACACACAGCACGATTCACCAATATATCTTCAGCACAGCCGACGCGAATGGTCTGTGAACGGCATCGTTCACAGACATATCGCTGGTACACACTGGCCAGCGCACCTACGATATATCGTTCATATGTTCAACTGAACGGCGAGTGTGTGCCCAGCATTAGTCTGAGATGCAAATAATGAGATTGCGACTCCGGACGGCCGCCATGAACCTATTGTGAACGGAATGCTAACATGACCATCCTACCGCATAGTCGTAGGTATATTTTAGAACGCACCACGCCCACCGCTTCGTCCACAAGAGATGTCATCATTATCATTGTTGCTTACACCCACCCCATACTAGGTGCAGGAGACCCCTCTGCATTCAGCGACCACTGTGCATATGCACAACCCAGAATAGAAGCATCTCTGGTAACACGCCAACGCACCCACGGAGCGTTCTTTTCATGCCTGGATTTGCATTGTTGCCACCAAGAAACCCCCATTTAGCAGCTGTAGAGCAAGGCCTTAAAATTGTACCACTCTGCCTACTCTCCTGGAACAGCCGGGAGGCTCCTGAATCTCGGGTGGTTCTCCCCGCCGCTCAACACAGGATTCCGGTCTCCCAGAGATACATCGCATCCGCTTGCCCGCATAAACTGGGCGGTCTGTGCGGCTGATGATGCAATTCACTCTGAATGGCATTATCGTAGGCACGGTAAGTTCAGCATTGTATACCGGGGGCCGGGGCCACAATGACGCGAGTATGGTACAGTTGCAAAGAGCAGTATGCAAGAGGGCACAATCAGATTTAAAGAGCCTTAGCTGTTCTGCCAATGCAGGTAGCTTGGGCAGGGATGGAGGGTGGTATAAAGTACTTCCCTACCCAGCCGGGGCTTTATACTGTACATCCTGCCCAGTTGTGCTGTCAGTCTCGTATTGAATACATATGAAGAAGCAGAGCCGTAACTAGACTTTTTGGTGCCCTGTGCCAGAGAGAGCATTGGCGCCCTCCCCCCCCACCATTTTTTAAATCGGGTCATAAGAAAGTGTGCCTGAAAAAAGGTCAATGGCCTCATGGGGAAGGGCCAGGGAAGAGATAGGGAAGGCCAGGAGATGCCGGGGATAAAATAAGAGGAAGCTACAAGTGAGAATGATAATAAACAGGAAAATTGACAGGCCCAAACAGTGCCCCCTGCCCTGCGGTGCCCTCTGCCATGGCGCTGGTCGCACCACCCTAGTTACCGCCCTGTGAAGAAGTACTGCATGGGGGAACCTTGCTATAGCATACTTACTGACTTTGTAGAACAGCTTGCCGGGAGCAGGCTGGAACGGGGGGCGGGGCCGGACTGGTGATGTAATTAGGCCCCACCCCTTTATTGGGAAAGTCTGCGATTCGCGGGTCTGCGAGGAGTGGCAGAGTCAAATGACGCAAATCTTGCCGTTTAGCCCTGCCCACTCCTCGCGGACTCAGTAATTCCCTATTAAATCTCCCCATCCTGCCCGTTTCAATAGGAGATCTGCTTCTTACTCCCCACTAGGGCACCTAACACGTGTATGCTTAAGCTCTGCTGCTTATCTGGGTGTTATGGACGCTAATGTAGCAATGTATATTATCCATGTCCTTGTCCTGCATTGTGTTGTATTGTACTGTAAGTCTTTGGTCACATATTTGTTTATATATTTTGTAAGGCGCTGCGGAACACTTGTGGCACCATATAAATAAATGCTAATAATAATAATAATAATGGTGACGGATTCATCAATTAATATTTTCAGGATCCATTTTTGAGGGTATTTCAAATATTACATATCCCCAGAATGTATCTATATCGTACCAAACACTATAATTAATAAATGGGCCCCCCCAAAAAATCAAACTATGGGCCTGATTCAGCAAGGAACCCAACAGCGATTACGCACACAATCGTCCGATTGTTGCGTTCTGCGCATGCATCCACTGCGATCGGGATTGCGATCGCAGTGTGTACGCAGATCAATCGAAGAGTGATTGACAGTAAGTGCCGTTTGAGGGTGGTGACGGGGGTGTGGGGGTGGTCGGCGAAACGCAGGCGTGCCAGTGCGTATGAATGCCGTTGCAGGGGCGTGCATAAATTAGGCACTGCTACTTGGGCTTTCACTGCGTGCGATGAGGTTAACAATTACTGAGTAAGGTCAGACCTTGTGCAAGTGTGCGGGAGGCTGCGATGGTACTCGATGTTACCAATGGTTGCACAGTAAGATGGGCGGAGTTATGTTGTGCTGCGACGGCATAGCGATCGCGGTGGATTAGCAGTTGTAATCCATACTGAATCAGCCCCTATACGGGAAGCATGGTAGTGAGTGCATTGCTTAGTGTTAACTCTGACTTTTCAATACTGCTTTGTTGAAAATGAAAGTGTGAAAAGCTACTGAGGCATCATACATGTACAGCAAATAGTAACTAGATAATGGAACAAAAGCTAAAAAAGGCAAAGCATAGTATGCCAGTTAGCTTGTAATGATATCCCAGACTGTGGGGGTGTGGTATGACTTGTCGACATTCAGATGGTAGAATGTCGACAGAGTCATTAGGTCAGCAATCAATATATATACATACATTTAGGTTGACACAGTTAAAACGTTGACACATTCAGAATGTCAACATTTAACTCGCCGACACAATTATGTCAATATACATTTTTTTATTATTATTATTTTATATTTTTTTTAGCCTATCCCTAAAAATCACCAAAAAAAAAAAATGTAAACCATTCAGTGTCGACATATTGATTGTCGGCCTACAAAATGTCGTCAAGGCAACCGGATACCTGCTATGGCTTAGTATGAATCCAACAGTCTCTTTTCTGTTAACTTTGAGACTGCAAAAGACAACCCAGGTTCTGCACTGCCTCACACCCACAATGCCCTTCACTGCCTGTTGTACAGATATAGACGTACCATCTGGAAGTGTAATCTATGACCTCTGACTGGTGTTACCATCCCATAGTGAGGTTAATATCGCCTTTAAAAAAGTCAATAACATTTTTCAGTTGTATACAAACTCTACTATAAAAATCTGGCATCCCAATCATGTGTGGCCACAAGAGGCTGTAACTTATGACCGTGCCTGCTGGCCTTCAAGGGATAATATACGACCCTGTTATCATCTGTAATGGACAGTGAATTATATGAGTTTCCAACATTTTCAATTAGTTTCCAGGGACAGTTTCTGAGCTGAGCCGATGCGTCCAATCAGGTGACACGCGATACTGTCTCCATCTACATTAGAGCACTACGACCCCTAGCAGATTATCCTAATGAATTTAATTATAATAAACTTTTTTACATTTAATTATCTTCAATAAAAGATGACTTAGGTAGCCTAGAGCATAATACAAGCTAGTGAGAACAGCATTTACCATTCACAAAAGACTGATTTTGCGTAGTGGGTCTCTAGTGAAAAACTGGGACATTTCAAATGACAAAAGCTATTAGGGACAAGTCTTTAAAACTTGGGACTGTCGATGGACATTAGGAACAGTTGGCAGCTTGCTGTGTTCTGTATCCTGCGTCCTGGTTGCGGGAAAAGATAGCAGACCTCCATGTACAGTGCATCCGGAAAGTATTCACAGCGCTTCACTTTTTCCACATTTTGTTATGTTACAGCCTTATTCCAAATTGGAATAAATGCATTTTTGTCCTCAAAATTCTACACACAATACCCCATAATGACAATGTGTAAAAAGTTTTTTTGAGATTTTTGAAAATTGAATTAAAAAAACTAAGAAATTACATGTACATAAGTATTCACAGCCTTTGCCATAAAGCTCAAAATTGAGCTTAGGTGCATCCTGTTTCCACTGATCATCCTTGAGATGTTCCTACAGCTTAATTGGAGTCTACCTGTGGTAAATTCAGTTGTTTGGACATGATTTTGAAAGGCATACACCTGTCTATATAAAGTCCCACACTTGACAGTGCATGTCAGAGCACAAACCAAGCATGAATTCCAAGGAATTGTCTGTAGACCTCCGAGACAGGATTGTCTCAAGGCACAAATCTGGGGAAGGGTACAGAAAAATATCTGCTGCTTTGAAGGTCCCAATGAGCACAGTGGCCTCCATCATCCATAAATGGAAGAAATTCGGAACCACTAGGACTCTTCCTAGAGTTGGCCGGCTGTCTAAACTGAGTGATCGTGGGAGAAGGGCCCTAGTCAGGGAGGTGACCAAGAACCTGATGGTCACTCTGTCAGAGCTACAGCATTCCTCTGTGGAGAGAGGAGAACCTTCCAGAAGGACAACCATCTCTGCAGCAATCCACCAATCAGGCCTGTTATGTTATAGTGGTCAGACGGAAGCCACTCCTTTGTAAAAAGCACATGGCAGCCCACCTGGAGTTTGCCAAAATGCACCTGAAGGACTCTCAGACCATGAAAGACAAAGATTGAACTCTTTGGCGTGAATGCCAGGTGTTATATTTGGATGAAACCAGGCACCGCTCATCACCAGGCCAATACCATCCCTACAGTGAAGCATGGTTGTGGCAGCATCAAGCTGTGGGGATGTTTTTCAGCGGCAGGAACTGGGAGACTAGTCAGGATAGAGGTAAAGATTAATGCAGCAATGTACAGAGACATCCTGGATGAAAACCTGCTCCAGAGCGCTCTTGACCTCAGACTGGGGTGACGGTTCATCTTTCAGCAGGACAACGACCCTAAGCACACAGCCAAGATATCAAAGGAGTGGCTTCAGGACAACTCTGTGAATGTCCTTGAGTGGCCCAGCCAGAGCCCAGACTTGAATCCGATTGAACATCTCTGGAGAGATGTGAAAATGGCTATGCACCGACGTTTCCGTCCAACCTGATGGAGCTTGAGAGGTGCTGCAAAGAGGAATGGGCGAAACTGCCCAATGATAGGTGTGCCAAGCTTGTGGCATCATATTCAAAAGGACTTGAGGCTGTAATTGCTGCCAAAGGTGCTTCAACAAAGTATTGAGCAAAGGCTGTGAATACTTATGTACATGTGATTTCTTACTTGTTTTTTTTTGTTTTATTAAATTTGCAAAAATCTAAAAAAAACCTTTTTACACGTTGTCATTATGGGGTATTGTGTGTAGAATTTTGAGGACAAAAATGAATGTATTCCATATTTTAATAAGGCTGTAACATAACAAAATGTGGAAAAAGTGAAGCGCTGTGAATACTTTCCGGATGCACAGTATGTAAAATACATATGATTGTATTATTACAGTTTATTGGGAACAAGCAGTACTGGGAATAAAGTAAAACACACCGTGTAGGCCAGAGGTTTCCAAACGCGGTCCTCAAGGCTCCCCAACAGTGCAGGTTTTAGAGATATCCATGGTTGAGCACAGATGGTTAAATCAAATTGACTGAGGCACTAATTAAGTCACCTGTGCTCAGCCATGGAGATCTCTAAAACCTGAACTGTAGGGGAGCCTTGAGGACCGCGTTTGGGAACCTCTGGTGTAGGCCATGCATTTCTGCTGCTTTATCATGAGAATTTATCAAGCATGAAATGCACAGACACTTCCAGCATGAAATGTGCGAGCCTGCAGTGCTTTCTCTGTTCTCCCTACCATTCAGTACAACACTTATTGCCTGCAGAAGGCTGGGCTGCAGAACAGTAATTTCTGCTCACACGGCATTGTTCTCATTTACTGTACTCAATATAGTTTTCAAATAGCAGAAAGCGTGACGCAGTATTGAAATTAATGCACATGGCACAGATAGAGCCTAATGTCTTATATGCCTATGAACATTAGGGGTGTGCACCGGCCACTTTTCGTGTTTTGTGTTTTGGTTTTGGATCTGGATCTTTCTTCGTGTTTTGGATCTGGATTGGTTTTGCCAAAAATTACCCTTTGGTGTTTTGGGTTCTGGGTTTTGTGTTTTGGATCTGTATTTTTTTTTTTAAAAAGCATAAAAACAGCTAAAATCACAGAATGTGTTGATTTTTCTGCTCCTATGCTATTATTAACCTCAAAAACCTTAATTTTCCACTCATTTCCAGTCTATTCTGAACACCTCACAATAGTGTTTTTATGTCCAAAAGGTTGCACCGAGGTAGATGGATGACTATGCTAAGCGACACGAGTGGGCGGCACAAACACGTGACCCATCTAGGAGTGACACTGCAGTGGCAGACAGGATGGCAGTTTGAAAAACTAGGCCCCAAACAGTACATAATGCAAAGAAAAAAAAGAGGTGCAAGATGGAATTGTCCTTGGGCCCTCCCACCCACCCTTATGTTGTATAAACAGGACATGCACACTTTAACAAACCAATCATTTCAGCGCCAGGGTCTGCCACACAACTGTGGCTGAAATGATTGGTTCGTTTGGGCCCCCACAAAACAAGCTGGCAATTAATCTGTCCCTGCACAAACTGGCTCTACGGAGGCAAGATGTCATCCTCATCCTCCTCATTCACCGATTCCTCACCCTCTTCAGTGTTGTGTACATCCTCATCCTCACAGAGTATTAATTCGTCCCCACTGGAATCCACCACCACAGGTCCCTCTGTATGTTCTGGAGGCTGGTCTCCCTGGAAGAGTTGATAATTCATTTTTATGAACATCATCTTCTCCACATTTTGTGGAAGCAACCTCCTACGCCTTTTGCTGACAAGGTTCGCGGCTGCACTAAACACTCTTTCGGAGTGCACACTGGAGGGGGGGCAACCCAGGTAAAATAGAGCCAGTTTGTACAGGGGCCTCCAAATTGCCTCTTTTTCCTGCCAGTACATGTACGGACTGTCTGACATGCCTACTTGGATGCTGTCACCGATGTAATCCTTTAACAGATAGACGCACGCTTGTCGCTGCTGCTTTGAGGATGCAGGTGTGGCTACAGCCCACACAATTCACAAAGACAGGAAAAAAAATAATTTTTTATTTTTTGTGGAGCGCACTTTGAGGGTTACACCACCCTTTAACAGACAGACGCACGCTTGTTGCTGCTACTTTAAGGATGCAGGTGCGGCTACAGCCCACACATTTCACAAAGACAGAAAAAAAAAGAATGTTTTTATTGTTTGTGGAGCGCACTTTGAGGGTTACACCACCCTTTAACAGACAGACGCACGCTTGTCGCTGCTGCTTTGAGGACAGTATCATATGCAGTGAAAGTAGACTTGTCAGAAATTGTTGGCACGTCCTTCAGTCTGGACCAGATGTCCAAACCGGCCCTTGACTTATGACACAGGTGCACGCTTGGCGCTGCTACTGTGTTGATGCACGTGCGGCTACATCGCACACAAGTCACAAACACATCTGGAGCACTTTGAGGGTTACACCACCCTTTAACAGACAGACGCACGCTTGTCGCTGCTGCTTTGAGGATGCAGGTGCGGCTACAGCCCACAGAATTCACAAAGACAGAAAAAAAAAGAAGAATTTTTTTATTGTTTGTGGAGCGCACTTTGAGGGTTACACCACCCTTTAACAGACAGACGCACGCTTGTCGCTGCTGCTTTGAGGATGCAGGTGCGGCTACTGTGCATACATTTCACACACAAACACAGAAAAAAAGAAGATTATTTTATTTTGGTTGGAGCGCACTTTGGGGGTTACACCACCCTTTAACAGACAGACGCACGCTTGTTGCTGCTGCTTTGAGGGTGCAGGTGCGGCTACAGCCCACACATTTCACAAATGCAGAAAAAAAAAGAATTTTTTTATTGTTTGTGGAGCACACTTTGAGGGTTACACCACCCTTTAACAGACAGACGCACGTTTGTCGCTGCTGCTTTGAGGATGCAGGTGGAATCTAGACGGGATTTGGAACCGGGGACACACTACCTCCATCAATTGTCTAAATCCCACTGCACTAAGGGCGGATACCGGACGCACGTCTAACACCAACATAGCAGTCAAGGCCTCAGTTATACGTTTTGCCTCGGGATGACTGCTGTCGTACTTCATCCTCCTCGCTAGAGACTGTTGGAGGGTCAATTGTTTAGTAAAAGTAGTGGTGTTCCTACTTCCTCTCTGGGATGATGAACATCTCCCAGCAGCAGCAACAGCACTAGGAGGAAGTGGTTCTTGATCTTTCCCTATTTTATTTTCATCGGAGAAAGTTTGGTCCTCCATTTATGTTATATTGATATATATGTGCGGCTAAGGCGCACACAAACACAGAAAATATTTTTTTATTTTTGCTGGAGAGTAGTGCACATTGTGGGTTACACCACCCTTTAAGAAATGAGCCAGCCGGCCCTTTACTTATGGGACACAGGCGCAAGCTTGGCGCTGCTCCTTTGTTGATGCACGTGCAGCTACAGCCCACACAATTCACAAACACAGAAAATATTTTTTTATTTTGTTTGGAGTGCCCTTTGGGGGTTACAGCACCCTTTAGCGGTCAATCCAGCTGGCCCTTTAATTATGGGACACAGGCGCACGCTTGGCACTACTTTGTTGATGCACGTGCGGCTACTGAGCACACAATTCACAAACACAAAAAAATATATTTTTTTTGTAGTGCACTTTGGGGGTTACAGCACCCTTTAATGGTCAATTCAGCCGGCCCTTTATTTATGGGACACAGGCGCACGCTTGGCACTACTTTGTTGATGCACGTGCGGCTACTGCGCACACAATTCACAAACACAAAAAAATATATTTTTTTATTTTTTTTTGGAGTGCCCTTTGGGGGTTACAGCACCCTTTAGCGGTCAATCCAGCCGGCCCTTTATTTATGGGACACAGGCGCATGCTTGGCACTACTTTGTTGATGCACGTGCGGCTACTGCGCACACAATTCACAAACACTAAAAAAATATATTTTTTTATTCTGTTTGGAGTGCCCTTTGGGGGTTACAGCACCCTTTAGTGGTCAATCCAGCCAGCCCTTTATTTATGGGACACAGGCGCACGCTTGGCACTACTTTGTTGATGCACGTGCGGCTACTGCGCACACAATTCACAAACACAAAAAAATATATTTTTTTATTTTTTTTTGGAGTGCCCTTTGGGGGTTACAGCACCCTTTAGCGGTCAATCCAGCCGGCCCTTTATTTATGGGACACAGGTGCATGCTTGGCACTACTTTGTTGATGCACGTGCGGCTACTGCGCACACAATTCACAAACACTAAAAAAATATATTTTTTTATTCTGTTTGGAGTGCCCTTTGGGGGTTACAGCACCCTTTAGCGGTCAATCCAGCCGGCCCTTTATTTATGGGACACAGGCGCATGCTTGGCACTACTTTGTTGATGCACGTGCGGCTACTGCGCACACAATTCACAAACACTAAAAAAATATATTTTTTTATTCTGTTTGGAGTGCCCTTTGGGGGTTACAGCACCCTTTAGCGGTCAATCCAGCCAGCCCTTTATTTATGGGACACAGGCGCATGCTTGGCACTACTTTGTTGATGCACGTGCGGCTACTGCGCACACAATTCACAAACACTAAAAAAATATATTTTTTTATTCTGTTTGGAGTGCCCTTTGGGGGTTACAGCACCCTTTAGCGGTCAATCCAGCCAGCCCTTTATTAATGGGACACAGGCGCACGCTTGGCACTACTTTGTTGATGCACGTGCGGCTACTGCACACACAATTCACAAACACAAAAAAATATATTTTTTTATTTTGTTTGGAGTGCCCTTTGGGGGTTACAGCACCCTTTAACGGACAAGCCAGCCAGCCTTTTACTTATGGGACACAGGCGCACGCTTGGCGCTGCTCCTTTGTTGATGCACTTGCAGCCACAGTGCACACAATTCACAAACACAGAAAAAATATTTTTTTTTAGCACTTGGGGGGAGCACCCCTGATGGACAGAGCACCCCCTGGACAACACTACAGCACCCCTTTAGGACTGGTACACTGCACAGGACTTTGGAGTGGACACAGCCCCTATGGAAAACAGCAGCACAGCACAACACTACACTGCACTACACAGCCCAGCCAGCCCTAACTCCCACCCTCCCTCTTCACTGTCCACAGCCGAGTGAGAAAATGGCGCCGACGCGGGTACCTTATATAGGATCCAAAACCCGCGAGACCCGGAAGGCGGGATGATGACGTTTTGCCTCGATTTCAGATCCGAGTCAGGCGGGAGAAGTCGAGCCTGACTCGGATCGGCCTCGGATCGGGGGGGCTCGGGGGGGTTCGGATTTCAGAAATCACCCCTAATGAACATATAATTTTACTATTCAATAACAGCTTGTGCTGGAGTTATTTCAGTAATATATGTGGTCTGCACATTTCTCAATTCTATTAATACTCGTGAAAATAACCGGTTTCTATAAGCTTTCTGATATGCAAAAAGCCCTATTAAAGGGTGTCCATCGCCTGCACACAGCCATGTAGTGCGCGGAATGAATTAACTCAGAACTAGTGATGTCACTGAGGCTCCTGCCTTCATTCTTGAACTGTACATAGAAAGTCAGAGTAATAACCAAGCTACTACGTGCAGTGTGTGTAACACATTTGTGGTGCCGGGAGTAGTTACACATTTTCATAACATCCCCAGGATATCTTATTGACAATTTTATTGGTAGGGGCCCCAACTAGCTAGTTACTCTGGGGCCCCCACAAACCTTAATCCGGCGGTGGCCCCGTGTACGCAAGCCGTGATCTGTGTCTTTCGCATGTACTGCGCAGTATTTCTGTCATCCTAGCATGTTTGTGGGAGGTTGGAAGGTGAAGCCTCGTTCCCGTGCTGATTTATGATCTGCCGATGTTGGGATTTATGACTTCATTAGTCCCCAGAAGTGACGTGCGGTGAGGTCAGTGGCTGGGGAGGCACACATGGAGATGGATCTGAGTGCTGGGAGCCTGTCTCACCCCCTACTCACTGTAACTCTCCCCTCACTACATTATGCTTCAGTGTCCATTGATCCTCCTACCTGCATCACTGTGTCTTCTCTTCTTGCTGCTGACTGAGCTCCGATCTCTAAACACTGCAGTGCACTTCCTGCTTACATGACACATCCAATGTGTCCATTAGTGCTCAAGACACGTCCTCCATACTCAGCTAGCTCTCTTTCTGTGCAGTTTACTACCTGTGGTGTGGCCCCCACACCCAGCTCTGCAAGCAGTGTCTGATTATACAGAAGCGAGGCTGAGCTGTTGCTGCCTCATCTCTCGACTCCCTGCAGTCCCAGGGAGCTCCACAAAACTAGTTAGTGTTAACTATAAAAATTATTACAATAAACAAAGAAGATGTTTATAAGTTATATCTTTGTATTATTTTAATCATTTTTATATCAAATCTCAGGGGAGGATCTGCCTACCCTAACTGCACGTCCCTGGTCTCCAGCATATATTAACGTATGCACACACATGCCCAAAGCACAGATGCAGAATTATCATAATATCAAACCTTGTCAACAGGTTTAAATTAAAAAAATAAGCATCATGTGCTTTTTGTACAGTGAGAATTATGCCACTCCTTAAACTGTATATAGTGTTGTGCCGCTCACTGGGTCTCTGGTGTTGGAGTATATGCTTTTGTCTTCAAGCATGAACACCCATGGAAAGATTATGGGATAAAATGTACCTGTGCCCAGAAGAGGGAAACTTCATAATCTAACGAGAAGTATAAAAGAGACGAGTTTTTACAACAGAGTACACTGTCAACATTTCTGAAACAGCGCCACCTGCTGTCCCTCCAGTGGAGCTTCCTGGGCTATACTCAGCTAGGGATGGCCATCGATGGCAAAATAGAAAGTGGCCATCGATGGTAACCAACTATGCAATGGATGACCATCAATGGCTTCACCAACCGATGGTCATTCCTGTTCTATGACTGACTGGCCCGTGGGCTAATCACAACCCAGGGGCGTGGCTATGTGGATGGTGGGGGGCGGAGCTATGCTCTGAGTCTCAGCACCTTGTACAAAAAAAAAAAATATTCGGTTATGTTCTTTCATCGATGGAGGGAAACCATCTGGTTCTCCCCAATCAATGGGAAAATCATTCGACATCGGTCATAAACTATCGACTATTACGAATCATTGATGGTGGATGGCCATCCCTATACACAGCCTGTTGTGGTGCTCCAACACCTGATACTTCCTCTACCCAGAGGTGTATCTACCATGAGTGCAGGGCACACAGGCTCATGTGTCCAGAGGGGGCACCGCACTGCAAACCCTGCACCCAGGACCGACCACTGTGCCTCCTATGCTTCTAGCGCGGTGCCTTCTTCTTAGTAATGGTGTCCCAAAAATGGTGCCGTCAATGGTGCCACACAGGAGCTAGAAACGACTCTGGTTCTCTGGCACTGTGCCAGAGTCTTTGCTCTCTTGTGCGCATGACGTTTTGGGCGCCATTTTCCCGGAGACCTGCACATGTGTAGTAGATTCTGGCATGAAGCCAGAATCTACTGCGCTGAAAGGGAGGAGGGGGCCCAAACGGAGGCTGAACACAGGGCCCCTCATCTCTTATAACACGCCTGAAGCAGAGGGATCTCCTTCTGCAAGCAAGGATGCAGTGGCTAATTAATGCACGCCCTGAGAATGATCCGCTGCATCTCTCTGACCCCTCCCCCCCATTACCTAACCCAAATGCTGACTACCTGTCACTCACTTTGCTGCGAGTGAACCCCCTGTGTGCGCGTGATCGCAAAGCAATCGCTGTAGGTGCGCAGTGCGGCTTTCACCTTTGCGCAATGGCTAACAATCGTCCAAACTGCGTAATTATCAGCATTGCGTGTGGGTCTGAACCAGGCCCATGGTACAGAATTTTTTTAAAACCCCCACTTGGAGACAATAATAAACAAAGTGACTGTGCGGAAATGGACGGACTTATGGGCCCAACTTACATTTTATGCGATTATTTGGGGAAATTAGTTTTCGTTATTGTTATTGGTGCTTCTGGATATGACAAATAATGTATTAAAGATTTCAAATGATCGTGTTAAAATGGGTAGTGACGTAACTAGTGGGCCAGGGGTAGGCAACCCGCTGCTGTGAAACTACATATCCCAGCATGCCCTGCACCGTTTTAGAATCCCCTAACAGCAAAACTGTGACAGAGCATGCTGGGATGTGTAGTTCCACAGCAGCTGGAGTGGCACAGTTCGCCTAACGCTGTAGTGGGAAGTGAAGTACCTAGTGAGGACAGTAATAAGTTTTAGCTAAAATGAGAGTAGATGGGTGTAGAGCTACATTCAATCATGTCTCTAAAGAGAGGTCGGGACTTCTGGGCGAATGTACAGGTACAATCTGGACTGACCAAAGTGGAGAGCAAAGGTTATATCTGCAACAAGAATTGTTTATTGTTTTTGGGGTGGGTGAAGCAAACGGCTGGTGCATAACAGTGTAGCGCCTTATATTAAATGTCATAATGTTTGTTACTGCGATAATAGCCACAGCCACTGAGTACACTGGCCCCCATGTGTCTACTTGTGGGTGGCCTGCCTCTGCATGACACCGGTTTCACCACAAATCTCAATGTTCTTCCCATGGTTATATAGGTTTCCTCTAGGTCAGTGTTTCCCAACCTCGGTCCTCAAGTCACACTAACAGTCCAGGTTTTAGTGATATCCATGCTTGTGCACAGACGGTTAAATCAAAATAGCTGAAGTACTAAGTAAGACACCTGTTTTGAAGTATGGCTATCCTTAAAACCTGGACTGTTAGTGTGCCTTGAGGATTGTGGTTGGGAATCACTGCTCTAGGTGCTCCATTGTCCTTTCACAGACCTAAGACATGTTTCTATGGGAAACTGCTAAAATGTCAAATTTACCAAGCTCCTGAATGTGAAGCATCTTCAGATGGCGTTAGTAGCCTATGGTCTACCATATAGTATATTTTACCTCCTGTTGGTCCCCACTGACACATGCACAGGCCACTGGCTGTGTCCAAACTTGGCGGTAGATATCACTTTGCTTCTTGCCCTTTGCCAAGGAAGGGCCTTTACAGAAGCTCTGTCCCGGCGCCCCGACAATAGTAAATGCATGCTGTAATTTACAGGAACGCATTGCGAGTTGGGGTGTAATTATCACCTCTTAAATGCGGTTGCTGATAAATATATATTCTCCAAATGTAAGAATAGCAGCTCTTCTCTTATGGTGCATACACACGGTCAGATTTTGTGTCAGATCTGAATGATAAGGATTGTAAAAACCGTTCCATCGTTCATATCTGCGACATGTGGGGCATGCATCGACGAACGATAAGCGTTCCCGATGAACGATCTCTGAAGTCTGATGTGTTTGCAGTCAGATTTTAACGATTTCAATCATTTTAATACTGTCAGAAATCTTTCAATCGTTCATGAAAGTGTTCTAATCGTTGTAAAAATCGTAAATCGTTCATCGTTCGTCAAATCTGACCGTGTGTATGCACCATTACTGATCATCTACTGCTGTCCATATAGAAAACAATCTGTAGTAGGGTTGACCATGGACCATTGATGGGGTTTCCAGCTGATGCTTGTTGGTTTTGTTGGTACACGTGGCAATGAACCGGTATTCGGTGGAAAGTACTAGGCAGTTTAGGGCAAGACTGACAAATGGCCTCACCTGCATCCTGACATTGGTACGTTGATGTTGGCTTGGAGGTATGCTAATGACAATTAATTCATTTATTCAGATCACGCTTGAGTTCCACCCTGGGACTGATGGAAAATGTGCCCACAGTTTGCTTTGTAACATTGATAAAATAAACTTATTTTTGGTATACAAGCTGTATATTTATTTATGATGCATCATCGCTAATCCCTTACAGCCTGAGTTGAATTCATGCAGAAGAAAATGTTTGTTCAAATATACTTAGGTAGTTTGTTTAAGCGTGCCCTGTAAGGTCAGCCATTACATATTATTGCCAAGACCTCAAGGAGATAATATGAAAAATGTGTTTAGCATCAGATTCCACCTCAACAATAGCTGCATTGTGCTGGTATTATTTATAAGCCGGGACTGGTCACACTAGAAAACGCAGGAAACATTCACAATCTGCAGACACTCCTCTGCCACAGAAAACAAAGCCGCAATTATCAGCACGTAGAACCAACGATTTACAATTCCAGAAGATTTAGTCAATGACAAATGCCCAGCACACACTATAATTTAATATGATGTATTGTGCGCAGTCAAATGACATCACTGTGCTCTGTCCGGATATTGCTTACGGCCCAGGACAGGCACAGGAATCTGACGGGGGAATTTTACGTTCTACTTCCAATAAAATACTTATATGCTATTGACTTGTACTTCCAAAAAACCAACAAATCACGCTAGCCTACAATAGGGTCAACTGCTTATACTGTTATAGAAACTGAGGGCCTGATGCAGACCCGATCGCGAGCGCTGAGCGCTCGCAAGCGGGTCGATGGTGCCCTAGTGCGCATGCGCACGACGGAGGGAGATCCGTCGTGCGCATGCGCGAGACCCGAATAGCGACGGCCAAGTCTATGGGTCTCGCACCAAAGGGGGCGTGCTGTCGTTGGTGAGTGACAGCACGCCCCCTTTGTTGGGCGTGCCGGGGGCGTTGCAGCCCAGATGGAGGCGTTCCCATGAGAACGCCTACAGTCTGGGGCCGGCCCCACTGACATCACGAGTGATGTCAGTGGGAGTGCTTTTGGCTCTGATAGAGCCAAAAGCACTCCTGGGCTTGCGGCAACGAGACCCTACCACAGGGTCTCGTCGCAAGCCCGATGGTCGCGATGGTCTTGACCATTGCGACCATCTTTTTGGCCACTCGCATAAGCTGTGGGTGGTCACCCACAGCTATGCGAGCGGCCAGGAGGCCGCTCCAATATTAGGTAGGAGGGCACTGATTCAGAGCGAGCGCTCTTGTCAGAGCGTCCGGCTCTGAATCAGGCCCTGACTTCCTTATATCTTACCCAGAGATCTATGTACTAAGGGCCTGATTCACAGATGGACGATAAGGCGATCGCAGAGGCGATGTCATACGCAGCGCAGCAGGGAAAATGTGGTAATGTTAGCAAAGATCACCCGAGCATAAAGACGCCCACTGCCGCCTTCTTACCTGCGTGGGACGACACATACCTGCGTAAATATCAGTAACATCGAAGCACATCGACATACCTGCCGCAGCCTTGGGAGCTCTCCTGACACACAGAGCTGCAGAGTGGCTAATTTATGCACGCCCCATGTAACGGCGTTTAAACGTACAGGCACGCCTGCGTTTTTCTGCCCACTCCCCTTTACCACCCCCAAACGCTGACAACCTGTCAGTCACTTTGTGATGGGATCCTCTGTGTGTCCGTAACCGCAATGTGATCACTGCACACGCGCAATGCGGCTTATACGCATGCGCGATGGCAAACATTCTCTCAATCTGATTGAAAATCGCATTAGCGTCCAACTCCGTATCAGGCCCTAAGCATTGGGGAGAGATAAAGTGGACGGAGATAAAGTACCAGCCAATCAGCTCCTAACTGTCATTTTTCAAACAAAGCCTGTAAAGTGACAGGAGCTGATTGGTTGGTACTTTATCTCTCTCCAAGGCTTAGGGCCTGATTCAGACGCGGACGCTATCCGCAGTGCGCTCGCTATTGCCGATGGTCGCTAATCTGTGCATGCGTATGCATCGCAGTGCGCATGTGCAAACTACACAGTGCATTCGCAGATCCCTCGCCAGCCCAGCAGAGTGAGTGACAGGAGATGCCGTTTGTGGGTGGTGACAGGGGCAGTCCAGTAAAAACGGGGCAGTGGAGGTGCGAACGCAGGCGCGCCTGAGTGTTTCAATGCCATTTTAGAGGTGTGCATAATTAACAGGCCGCGTCATAGTACACGTCACCAGCCATTTTTTTACTCTGTTTTCCTCGCAATGCTTGCGGAAGAAAAAAGCTACCACAAGCACTGCGTTCACATCCGATAGTGGTCGATGTACCAATGTTTCATAAACTTCCAGGAGATGACGTGGGGCAGTGGGCGTCTCTGCATTTGCTAAAGGGAGTCTGCGAACACAAAGCGAACGCTCGTACAGGTAAGATGGGCATGCTTATGCCTTGGCGAGAGATCGCTCCCCGCCGCATGACTTTCAAATATTTGCATACGCATCGAGCGAGCGTACGCTCATAGCGACCGGGTCTGAATCAGGCCCTTAGTACATAGACCCCTCAGTGTGCCTGGTCCCGAGGGGGGGAATCTGGGTGTCTGTAATTCTCCTGTACATGCCAGTGCAATCTTAGGGGTCGATTAAATTAGCCACAAAGGAGGCAAGTTGGCAACAGAACCTCAAGTCACAGCCTGATCTCGCCCTGGACACACACATTTTCCGGGGCTGCAAACAAAACTCAGCAAGTCAAGAGCTACTCGCATGTCAAGTCTAATTCAATCGGCTCTTTAAGATTATTTGAAAGCCGTGCTTCTCAGTCGAAATCTATATTTTGATAGAGCGACTTGATAAATTGTTATTGCAACAATACTGTACATACAGGTGTATTTACTAATATGCGGGGATAACAATGATTTTGTAACGTCACTTATCACAGTGATAGCTAGAGAACCTGTAATTGCCGCAATTTATCAATAAAATGATTGATACTTAGCTTCCCAGTGATTACGGTTTGAGACCTTGTTCAACCACTTTATCGAGCTGGTCGCGCCTTTCTTTTTATTCATGGACAGACACCCGTGTGTCACTCATGGAATACTACACATCCTCTTCCAGCAGCTTCAGTAGGGTGCACTAAAGGAGTCATTGGATGGAGTCATTGGGCCTGATTTTGCAAGGAACGCAGTTGCTAATATGCACGCAATCGACCGATTGACCGCGTGACTGCAATCGCAGAGACTACGCAGACCCATCGCAGAGTGATTGACAGGCAGCGCCGTTTGTGGGTGGTAGTGGAGGGGGGGGTCGGGGAAATGCAGGCATGCCAGTTCGTTTGAACCCGGTTGCATGGGCGTACATAAATTAGCCACTGCGATGCCGTACGCAGCCTGAGGCCTGATAGTGTGCGTGGAAGTTAGCAATTCCTGAGTAAGGTCAGAGCTTGTGTAAGTGTGCGTGAGGCTGCGAAGGTACTCGATTGTACCGATGTTTTCGCAGTCTTGCTAAATATTACGGATGTGTGTAAGGTAAAGTGGGCGTCCTTATGTAGTGCTGCAGCAGCATAACGTTCGCCATGGATTAGCATACTATCGCAGTTGAACTGCGTGCATAATCGCTATTGCATTCGCAGTTGCATTCTGCAGTGAATCAGGCCCATTGTACGTATTTCATAAGCATGGCACAGAGACGGATTATGTTGGGGTATATGTAGCAGGACGCCTTAGTCAACATAATGAGATAAAGTTGCTGGCATGTAAAGAGTTAGTATGTAGTGTTCCCGCTAGACTGCAGGCAGGGCGGGGCACTGAGGGTGTGCTCCAGAAAGGGGGCGTGGCCGACTGGGGAAGGCATGTCCTTTTGACACGCCCCCAATTAGTCACACTTGGGGTTGTGCCCAGCATCCGTAAATGCTGGGCTTCGCCCAAGCTCTCCCCTCACGGCATCTATTCACCCGGCGGTGATTGGTCACCGCTACTTTTCCCACCCGCAGGACACTGCGACCCGCGGGAGGGAAAGGCACAGGGCAGGCTGTTTTAGCGGGTTGCCTCTAATAAATCGGGCAGGGTGTGGCTCCCCACTAAAACAGCCTAGCGGGAATACTAGTATGGATAGATTGGAGTAGGGGGTGCCAAGACTGGTAGCTTGCTTAGGGCCTATGGAGGCGCGGCGGGATGAGGCACACAAACAGCGGGCACAGCCAGGGGGTGGTGCTGACCAGAGGCGGAGGGCCACTCTGTCATAAGTGCCCCAGGCCCCCCCGAAGGTCTAATCAGGCCCTGCTTTAGTTTGCTCTCTATCCTCAAATTAAACAATTTCTCGAGCCCTGCAGCTCACAAATACTAATCCTCCACCCTCCAGCATATTTACCTGGTAATTCTATCCAGCATTGCACAACATGTGGTATTTGTATTTTTGTTGCAATTTGTCCTCACTCATTTTTCATTCTGTGAGCTTTGTTATCAGTATTCTGTTGTTACCATGTACTTACTCCTGCGATACGCTGACTGCTTTCCTTATCTATCCGTATCACCACCACATGGTCCCATCCCTGTGTTGATACCTATTTCATACCTCCCAACATTTGCAGATATCCAATCGGGACATCCGCGTGCTAAAGGCACGCGCGTCCCCGAAAACGGGCCGTGGCCTGTACGAAAGGGGGCGTGGCCTAGCAGCGCGCCCCCGTTTACATCTGTAAGGGGCGTGCTGGGCTGCCCCGGGCTTCCCTCTGTGCTATGAATAGATGCTGTGCGCATGCACACAGCATCTATTCTCGCTTTGCATACCCGCAGCGGGGTATGCTTCCCCCAACTTCCCCCCCACCGCTGGACGCTGCGGCCCACGGGTGGGACAGCGGGACAGTCCCAAAAAAACGGGACTGTCCTGCTGAATGCGGGACAGTTGGGAGGTATGCCTATATGTGTTCTTCCTATAATCCCCCACTGTATATTGCATTTCTACTAATTGCTCATGCTGTCATGTTTACATGTATACAGTATGTCTTACTTCCAAGTATTGCTTATCTCACACATTGCAACCTATGTAGTGAGCCCAAGATGGCTGCCTCACCTGGTAGGATAAACAATGCATGGATCTGATGATTTTGTGAGGAGATGCATTGTTTTTTCGATTGTTTTGTTGAGAAACAAATGTAATGACGATCTTGTGATTTATTCGATGATGTAATTGTCTATTTTTTATGGATGTCGATCATTATTGTATCTGTCAAATTACCATGTCTAACTATTAGGTGTCGATCTTATGCTGGGAATCGTTACATTGTCGATCATTTTACCGTCGATAGATACTCCGGCAACCCCTGAATCTTGCTTTAGTATTCCGCATTATGGGCCTGATTCAGCAAGCAATCGCGGTAGCAATCACGCACACAGTTCTGCTGCGAAAGTATGCTAATTATTGCAATTGCAAAGCACTCGGACAACATGCAGACGGCCACTTCCCCTCTCGCACATACGTAATTTCTTGCAATCCAGCCAAGACATCGGTAACATCGAAGTACATCGGAGCCACTCGCACATTTAAGGCAGGTCTGACCCTACCACTAAATTGCTAACTCTCCTGCACCCAGTGAGAGATCAGGCTGCGTATGCCATCTCATTGGCTAATTTATGCACGCCCCTGCAACGGCGTTCAAACGTACTGACACACCTGCGTTTCTCCAACCATCCCCCCCGTCACCACCCCCAACGGTACTTCCTGTCAATCACTCAGCGAAGGGTCTGCGTAGTCACTGGGATTGCATACCTGATCGCAGTGGTGCCGTCACGCACGCGCACTGTGCTGTATGTGCAGTGACAAACAATTGGCCGTCTGCGTGCGCTTTAGCAGTTGCGATCCACGCTGAATCAGGCCCTATGTGTCATCTCTTCCAGGTGTTGCTTATTCCACCCAGTGCAACTTATGTAGTGCACCCAAGATGGCTGCCTTCTCTGGTACTTCCGTGGGTAGGATAAATAATCCTTGGAATTCATGATCCAAAATGGCTGCATCAACCCTGTATTATGTTCATGATTTATGTAAAACGCCTTGAGTCCTGGGGAAATTATGATGGTTGTTATTATTATTATTAGATGTCTACGCTCTGGGTATTTACATTGTACAGGCATTCTGATATCGTATTAGGTAAGGCAATCCCAGGGATCCCATCTAGTTTGATAAGATGTAGCGAGGCAAAGACGTAATTAGTCCATATAAATGTAGTTATAAAAATTCATATGCCTGAATTACAGTGAGATTGTGAAAATGATTACTATTAATTACAGCTGCAATCCCACATAGACCCTGAAAGTTTTGTACGTTTATAACATGAAGCTCATTTTAGGTCGCAGGTTGCGTCCTTCCGGGTAGGCAATATAATGTAACTGGCTGGGATTAAAAGGAAGAGAGATGGCTCGAGGTTTGAGGCACCAGGTGGTGTTGAGATGTATTAGTAACACAGCGAGGCACAGACAGTATATAAGATGACTGATAGTACGCAGTGTGCTGAGGCACCAGGAAGTATAAATTTAATACAATGCAGCACGGAGAGGCACGAGGCACCAGGAGGGGAATGTTAGCAGTGCACCATGCAGCCCAGGAAGACACCGAGGGCCTGATTCAGAGATGGATGGAATTGTAGAACCGCACACAAGCGGCTGTCTCATTCTGTCTATTTAAAATGCTAATGCAGCAGAAGGTGTCTGTAGGAAACAGACACCTCCTTGCTGCATTTGCCATCCCAGCGCTGCGACCAAGGTCACAGCCTGGGATCATCACTGCCAGGGCCACCATCAGGGTGAGACTGCCGGGACTGGAGTCCCGGGCCTGGGCCCTTGCTGAACGGAGGGGGCGGCCCGCTGGGTCCCACCTGCTCCTACCGTCCGCCACAGTACAGCCTGCAGCCTGCACTACCCCTTTGACCAGTAGAAAGGGGGCTGGCCGTTGCTACCTCCCGCCATCGCCGCCGACCCAGTCCCCAATAGAGGAGGCAGCCAAGGCCCGCTCGGGCCACTCCTTTTGTCCAGCCTACAGGACACATGTCAGCCCCATGTTCAATAAAGTTTGTTCTGGGATCGGCGCGCGTGATGTCATGCCGCGCCGCTGGAGGGTGCGTGAGGAGCAGCGTCTGCTGAGGAAGAAGCAAAGAAGATGCCAGAAGGAACAACTCGGAGCCTTCTTCAAGGAAAAAAGGTAAGTGGTAAGGGCAGGGAGGAAAAAAAGAGCTGACAGACGCAGAGCTCTGGATTTTATAACCGGGGGGGAGGAGTAAAGTGCTGAAAAAGAGCTGGGCTGACAGGGCAGAGCACTGGATTTAATAACCAGGGGGGGAGTAAAGTGGGGAATAAAAGAGCACGGCAGATGGCAGAGCACTGGATTTAATAATCAGGGGTGGGGAGAGTGAAGTGGGGCATAAAAGAACTGGGCAGAGCACTGGATTTAATAACGGGCTGGCTGGCTATTTTGTCAGTCCCGGTTGCGATAGTTACTCCATTGAGCAGGTTACGGAAGCTGAAACTTACCGCAGCCTGACTGGATTCTGGTCACTTGAGAGGCCAGGAAATCCACCGGCACAGACTTTGGCTTCATCCATCCCTGAAAACTGGAACGCCACGACCACAGTTCCAGCAACGGTGGCCAGCTACGCCCCCCAAATGCCGCAGCATGTCAATCAGTCCCCGCGGTAGCTTGGGGGTGTGTGGGGCCGTTGCTTCGCCACTGCAACTGCGAACGCTGGCCTCTGAAGTGATCAGAGGCTAAGGAAGCCTCCGATCGCTTCAGAGGCCAGCGTTCCCAGTGATGACGTCAAATGCGACGTGAGGAGTCTGCATGGCCGCACCTGCTGGATCAAGTTAGATCCAGTCAGCATGGCAGCGGAAGTGACAGCCTGGGCGATGTCCACGTGGAGCGAGGTATGTTCTGGGGGGCACTACTTTAAGGGGCACAACTACAGGGGGCACGGCATATTGGCACAACTATAGGGGGCACAGCATATGGGCACAACTACAGGGGGGCACTGCATATGGGCACAATTACAGGGGACACTGCATATGGGCACAACTACAAAGGCATTGCATAAGGAGCACTGCTACAGGGGGCATTGCATAAGGGGCACTGCTGCAGGGAACACTGCATAAGGGGCACTGCTACAGGGGGGCCTGCATAATGGGCACTGCTACAGGAGACACTGCTACAGGGGGCATTGCATAAGTGGCACTGCTACAGGGGGCATTACATAAGGGGCACTACTACAGTGGACATTGCATAAGGGATACTACTACAGGGGCATTGCATAAGGGGTACTACTGCCGGGGCATTGCATAAGGGGCACTACTACAGGGGACATTGCATAAGGGGCACTAGTACAGGGGGCATTGCATAAGGGGCACAACTACAGGGGACTACTACAGGGGGCACTGTATAAGGGGCACTAACTTGATACACACAGTTTACAGATTATAAACTATGTTTCCAATAATCTGGTTCTACACGGACATAGAAACTGTGCAACCTGTCTTGAGCTGAGGCGTCAGACTGGCAGGAGAGAAGAGGAGGGTTGGTGAAGTAGATCTTTCAGGGTGGGATATAATGGGCATTACTGTGTGGCTTAATGTGTAAGGGGCATTACTGTATGGCACAATGTGCTATTAGGGGCATTATGGTGTGGCATAAGGTGTTATAAGGGCATAACGGTGTGGCATAATGTGTAAGGGGAATTACTGTGTGGCATAATGTGTTGTAAGGGGCATTACGGTGTGGAATAAAGTGTTATAAGGGCATTACAGTGTGGCATGTGTAAGGGGCATTACTGTGTGGCATAATGTGTTGTAAGGGACATTATGGTGTGGCATAATGTCGTGTTATAGGGGCATTAAAGTGTGGCATAATGTTTTTTATGGGGCATTACTTAGTGTGGCATATTTGGGTGTGTTTGTTTTATTGGCGGGAGAGGGGGGCGGCGCCTGAAAGTTGTTTGCAGGTGGGAACAATATTTATAGTTACGCCACTGCTTGGGGGGGTCTGCAAGCAAGATTGGAGGACCCCAAAACATTGGAAATGTGCTGTAACCTCTGAATCAGGCCCAGAGAGTCCAGAAGCAATAACAGTAAACACCAAAGAATGCTACGTGACATGAGGACTAATAAGGAACCAAGACATCAATCACCTAGAAGGTAGGATGAAGATCTGGTACTGACTGAGCAGTAAGCTAAGCAGGCTTAAATAGGTTACCAAAGCAGAGGGAAAGCATTGGCTCAGCTGATCACAAGACTGTATTTTACAGTAGGGATTGCCACCGGTGGGCAGTCCGTCAATGGTTCCTTTGGAGATAACCATTTATGACACAAAACCATCTATGGTTTGCACTGCTGCCGGGAATAGTGGGCCGAGGGCCAATTAGAATTGGGGGTGGGGCTTAGCAGGACACCAGGGGCAGGGCTAAGGTCTGTGCCAAGGGAGGAGGGGGGGGGGGAACCATCAGGTCCTAGTCTGCCATCAATGGCAGAGAAACTGCCTTCGATGATTGTTAACTACCGAGAGTCGATTGCCATCCCTAGTTTACAAAAAGGAAGCCAGCCTGCATGCCGCTCATTCTGTGATGGCTTGAAGGATTACCCGTAGTCAGCAAGGAAATGCCTAATAGACAGGACCTAGTAAGTGTACGCCTTGGATCAGCGAAAGTAACTAAAAAGGAACAAAATATTGTATTGACTTAACATGAGAAGTGTTTGTGTAAAAAAACTGTTCTGGAGCTACTGTAACTTTTCTGCTTTTTTCTGGTGGAGACACTTGAGGTTCCCATTTTGTCTACAGAATAAAATGAACGGTCTCATTGATGTCACTGTACTTAGTGAATTAGTGGGCTCAATTCTATGAGTTGGGTCCTGCGAGCCGTTATTACTGAGAATTACTTTCGCTATCCAATTCCAAACTCTCATGATTTTTTTGAGGAAATTCACATTCATCAGTGTGCACCTCCCTGAGCAGGTGAAAAGGTAGGACAAATATTTTTTTTAAAGTAAAGATGTCGGGACACAGGCCCTGATTCAGAGCCGGATGCTCTGACAGAGCGCTCGCTCTGAATCAGGGCCGTCCTTCTGAATTTTTAGAGCGGCCTCCTGGCCGCTCGTATAGCTGTGGGTGACCACCCACAGCTATAGCGAGCGGCCAGGAAGATGGTCGCGATGGTCAAGACCATCGCGACCATTGGGCTTGCGACGAGACCCTTGTGGTAGGGTCTCGTTGCCACAAGCCCTGGAGTGCTTTTGGCTCTAGCAGAGCCGAAAGCACCCCCACTGACATCACTTGTGATGTCAGTGGGGCCGGCCCCAGACTGTAGGCGTACCAATGGGAACGCCTCTGTCTGGCCAGCCAAGCCCCCGGCACGCCCACCAAAGGGGGCGAGCTGTCACGCACCATCGACAGCACGCCCCCTTTGTAGCGAGACCCATAGCGACGTCGCTATCCGGGTCTCATGCATGCGCACGACGGAGCAGGGTCCGTCGTGCGCGTGCGCATTGGGCCAACATCGACCCGCTTGCGAGTGCTCAGTGCTCGCGAGCGTGTCTGAATCAGGCCCACAGTTCAGAACCTCTGGTGCACCCCTCCCAAATGAATAATCATGCATTTGGAAGGGTTTAAATTGACATGTCAGGACAGGTATGTGGAGGTGTAAATGATGTGGAACAGATAGTTGGAGGTGTAAATGATATGGGATAGGTATGTTGAGGTGTAAATGATTTGGGACAGGTATATGGAGGTGAAAATGATATGGGACAGATAGTTGGAGGTGTAAATGATGTGGGACAGGTATGTGCAGATGTAAATGATGTGTAACAGGTATATGGAGGTGTAAATGATGTGGGACAGGTACGTGGAGGTGTATATTGATGTGGAACAGGTATGTGGAGGTGTATATTGATGTGGGACAGATATGTGGAAGTGTAAATGATGTGGGACAAGTATGCGGAGGTGTAAATTATGTGGAACAGGTATGTGGTGGTGTAAATAATGTGGGACAGATATGTGGAAGTGTAAATGATGTGGGACAAGTATGCGGAGGTGTAAATTATGTAGGACAGGTATGTGGAGGTGTAAATGATGTGAAACAGATAGTTGGAGGTGTAAATGATGTGGGACAGGTATGTGGAGGAGTAAATGATGTGGGACAGGTATATGGAGGTGTAAATGATGTAGGACAGATAGTTGGAGGTGTAAATGATGTGGGACAGGTATGTGGAGGTGTAAATGATGTGGGACAGGTATATGGAGGTGTAAATGATGTGGGACAGGTATGTGGAGGTGTAAATGATGTGGGACAGGAATGTGGAGGTGTAAATGATGTGGGATAGGTATGTGAAGGTATAAATGATGTGGGAAAGGTACTGTATGTGGAGGTGAAAATGATCAGGGACAGGTATGTGGAGGTGTAAATGATGTGGGACTGGTATGTGGAGGTGTAAATTATGTAGGACAGGTATGTGGAGGTGTAAATGATGTGGAACAGATAGTTGGATGTGTAAATGATGTGGGACAGGTATGCAGAGGTGTAAATTATGTGGGACAGGTATATGGAGGTGTAAATGATGTGGGACAGATAGATGGAGGTGTAAATAATGTGGGACGGGTATGTGGAGGTGTAAATTATGTGGGACAGGAATGTAGAGGTGTAAATGATGTGGGTCAGGTATGTGGAGGTGTAAATGAAGTGGGACAGGTATGTGGAGGTGTAAATGATGTGGGACAGGTATGTGGAGATGTAAATGATGTGATACAGTTATGTGTAAGTGTAAATTATGTGAGACAGGTATGTGGAGGTATATATTGATGTGGGACAGGTATGTGGAAGTGTAAATGATATGGGACAGGTATGTGGAGATGTAAGTGATGTGGGACAGGTATGTGGAGGACTATATTGAAGTGGGACAGGTATGTGGATGTTTAAATGTTTTGTGGGATGTTTAAATGATGTGGGACAGGTATGTGGAGGTTTAAATGATGTGGAACAAGTATGTGTAAGTGTAAATGATGTGGGACAGGTATGTGGAGATGTATATTGATGTGGGACAGGTATGTGGAAGTGTAAATGATATGGGACAGGTATGTGGAGGTGTAAATTATGTGGGACAGGTATGTGGAGGTGTATATTGATGTGGCGCAGGTATGTGGAGGTGTAAATGATGTGGGACAGGTTTGTGGAGGTGTAAATGATGTGGGACAGGTATGTGGAAGTGTAAAGGATGTGGGACAGTTATGTGGAGGTGTAAATTATGTGGGACAGGTATGTGGAGGTGTAAAATATGTAGTACAGGTATGTGGATGTGTAATTAATGTGGGACAGATATCTGGAGGTGTAAATGATGTGGGACAAATATGTGGAGATGTAAATTATGTGAGACAAGTATGTGGAGGTGTAAACGATGTGGGACAGGTATGTGGAGGTGTATATGATGTGGGACAGGTATTTGTGGGAGTAAATGATGTGGGACAGGTATGTGGAGGTGTAAATGATGTGGGACAGGTATTTGGGGTGTAAATGATGTGGGACAGGTACACGGAGGTGTAAATGATGTGGAACAGGTATGTGGAAGCGTAAATGATGTGGGACAGGTATGTGGAGCTGTAAATTATGTGGGACAGGTATGGGGAGGTGTAAATGATGTGGGACAGATATGTGAAGGTGTAAATGATGTGGGACAGGTATTTGGAGGTGTAAATGATGTGGCACAGGTATGTGGAGGTGTAAATGATGTGGGACAGGTATATAGAGGTGTAAATGATGTGGGACAGGTATGTGGAGGTGTATATGATGTGGGACAGGTATTTGGGGGTGTAAATGATATAGGACAGGTATGTGGAGGTGTAAATGATGTGGAACAGGTATTTGGGGGTGTATATTATGTGGGACAGGTATGTGAAGGTGTATTGATGGGAGAGGGTTTTTTTTAACTTATTGATGAGAGGTAAAAGCGTTTATTCCAACTTTTTACAAACTTGTAAAATAAACAAAGCAAAACAACTGTAGAAGCATTTTCCTGTACCCCAAAATGCTGGAAAGAGTTTTATTTGATAAAACAATTGCTTTTTCAACCATTAATAACAATTGCAAAACTCAGCCATTTGACACCTTTTTAAAACCTCCAGTACTTTCCTTATGGCCACTATCAGCCTTCTACAGTCAGGTCCATAAATATTGGGACATTGACAGAATTTTCATATTTTGTCCTCTATTCACCACCACAATGGCTTTGAAATTAAACAAACAAGATGTGATTTAACTGCAGACTTTCAGATTTAATTTGAGGGTAATTACATCCAAATCAGGTGAACGGTGTAGGAATTACAACGGTTTCTATATGTGCCTCCCACTTTTTAAGGGGCCAAAAGTAATGGGACAAACTAAACAATCCTATATCTAACTTTCACTTTTTAATACTTTGTTGCAAATCCTTTGCAGGCAATTACAGTCTGAAGTCTGGAACGCATAGACATCACCAGACGCTGGGTTTCATCCCTGGTGATGCTCTGCCAGGCCTCTACTGCAAATGTCTTCAGTTCCTGCTTGTTCTTGTGGCATTTTCCCTTCAGTTTTGTCTTCATCAAGTGAAATGCATGCTCAATCGGATTCAGGTCAGGGGATTGACTTGGCCATTGCATAACATTCCACTTTTTAGCCTTAAAAAACTCTTTGGTTGCTTTTGCAGTATGCTTCGGGTCATTGTCCATATGCACTGTGAAGCGCTGTCCAATGAGTTCTGAAGCATTTGACTGAATATGAGCATATAATATTGCCCGAAACACTTCAGAATTCATTCAGCTGCTTTTGTCAGCAGTCACATCATCAATAAATACAAGGGAACCAGTTCCATTGGCAGCCATACATGCCCACGCCATGACACTACCACGACCATGCTTCACTGATGAGGTGGTATGTTTTGGATCATGAGCAGTTCCTTTCCTTCTCTTCCCATCACTCTGGTACAAGTTGATCTTTGTCTCATCTGTCAATAGGATGTTGTTCCAGAACTGTAATGGCTTTTTTAGATGTTGTTTGGCAAACTCTAATCTGGTCTTCCTGTTTTTGTGGCTCACCAATGTTTTGCATCTTGTGGTGAACCCTCTATATTCACTCTTGTGAAGTCTCCTCTTGATTGTTGACTTTGACACATATACACCTACCTCCTGGAGAGTGTTCTTGATTTGGCCAACTGTTGTGAAGGGGTTTTTCTTCACCAGGGAAATAATTATTTTGTCATCCACCACAGTTGTTTTCTGTGGTCTTCTGGGTCTTTTGGTGTTGCTGAGCTCTCCGGTGCATTCTTTCTTTTTTAAGAATGTTCCAAACAGTTGATTTGGCCACACCTAATGTTTTTGCAATCTCTCTGATAGGTTTGTTTTCATTTTTCAGCCTAATGATGGCTTGCTTCACTGATAGTGACAGCTCTTTGGATCTCATATTGAGAGTTGACAGCAACTGATTCCAAATGCAAATGTCACACCTAGAATCAACTCCAGACCTTTTACCTGCTTAATTGATAATGAAATATCGAGGGAATAGCCCACACCTGTCCATGAAATAGCTTTTGAGTTGATAGTCCCATTACTTTTGGCCCCTTAAAAAGTGGGAGGCACATATTGAAACTGTTGTAATTCCTACACCGTTCACCCGATTTGGATGTAATTACCCTCAAATTAAATCTGAAAGTCTGCAGTTAGAGCACATCTTGTTTGTTTCATTTCAAAACCATTGTGGTGGTGAATAGAGGCCAGAATCTGAAAATTCTGTCAATGTCCCAATATTTATGGACCTGACTGTATATGGCCCTGCTATCTTATTTGTCACTTTTTTGGGGGTCCAGGATGGTTTCCCCACTTTTTTATGCAATTCTAGCAGGTCGCCTTTTATAGAACAACAACCTTGCCACAGTATTGACATTTTTAATTGGATCCCGCATAAGATGCAACCTAATGAATATTAAATAAACTTGTTGCACACATCCCCTGTTTTGGCCAACAAGGCAAGGTGCGTTCTCAAGGCCTCCCTGCAGCACAATGTAATTAGCGCTACCATAGGACTCCATTATTTTATATTGAGCGGTAATGCTTATGAACACTGCAGGCATTGCTGAAATTGACATGAGCAGATATATATCAGAAACTCAAACTGTGCGTACAGGTCACTTACATTATTTTTTTTACTATCAGCATCAAAGTTTATTTAATAAGCTTTAAGATCACTCATTGATTGCGTAAAATTAACTTCTTTGTGAGGCCTAACTAACATAATAGCAAAACAAAAACTAATATTACTAGTATTATCTGAAAATAACCAAATACAATAATAATAATATTTATTTTGTGAACATCCATAGTATGGTATATAGGTGGTACTTACAGCATGAGGCTCCAGGGCAGATGGCCTTTTTGCCCTGCCCAACAGCAAAATATGTCCCTTCCATTTATAACATACTGTATCTTGCAAGAGCCCCGCTATTATCCCAGATCTGCAAATGTACACTCCTGGCCATGACAGCAGAGTTTATTTATTCTCTGGATGATCCGAATGGGTCAATAGAAGTTTAGAACAGTCCATTTGGTAACAAGACATAGATAAATGTAAGTACAAAAGCAATAATATTAACGCTTATGAACAGCCTATTAAACGTAGCAATTCCTCCCAGAAGGCCACTCTGACCGTACCTCTAATAATGTTACCCAGGTGGTCCCTGTACACTTCGTACTATTTAAAATAAGAGAAGTCTTGACATTATTGTTTTCTTAATCTCCGAGGTCCAGTAACCATGGTAACTAGGAGCTGTGCTGGGCCTCGTGCAAACGGCCATTTTGACCTCTTGGACATTTAATTTTCCTCAGCCCGATTTCTTCACCCCAGAAACACACCTGAATAAAACATATATTATAAAGTAAATGTTCAGAGATAAGGTATTGAAAAAGACGAAAATGATTTTCAAGTTTCAACTTTTCAGGAAAAGGTTCTATTTTCTTTTTGTGAATTTGCTGGAAATAAAACTAATTTTCACATTATATAAAAAAGCAGATCTGTAATGAATTTTATTTAGTACAAAACTCCACTATTTAATAGGCCCGTGAATCAGGATTATCCTGCGATAATTGAGGCACTTGGGAGGTATTCACTGTCCTTTCTCCTGGGGAAAAGTTGCTATCTGTAAATACTCACACTCTAATGCTGGACAGATAGGGGGCAAAATGTAATAGAGTCCGAATTTTATTGCGAGTCTGGACTCACATCATCTCGCAGCGAGTATGATGTGAGTTTGTACTGAAACTTGCACCATGTAATAGCCTGCGAGTTGGAGGGTGCGTGTCTGTAAGAAATGCGAGTAAATGTGAGTTTCATTCCAAGGTGCGAGTTTCACAGAAGACTTCACAGATCAGTGAAAAGGGAATTAAAGTGTTAAAAATAAAGGAGAAAAATTATGTGAGGTCCCCACCCAAAAACATAGCCAGCACCGTGCTATGTGAGGCGTCCTGGTTGTGAATATACAGGGGGGAAAACATAGGGTCCCCTGTATTTTCATGGACGAGCACCAGGCTCTGTTAGCCGTTCCTGGTTCTGGAAATACCAAAGACAAATGATCAGGGGTCCCCCGTATTAGCAACAACTAGCACCGGGCTCTAACTAGCAGGGTTGTAATGCCGCAGCCAGGGGCCCAGGTGACAAACTTCACGGGGTCCCGCGGCAAAAGCATTCAGCACCGCACACTAGTCAGCCCAGGCTGTGCATCCCTGTTGAGGTGGGGAGCCGTCCAATAAAGGGGTCCCCCTCACCAGGGTACCCCAGGTTAGGGCTGATAGCCTAGGACTATCCTCTGCACCCCTGACTGGTGGGAGCGGAGTTGATTGTGTAAAAAATTGAAAAAGTTATATTGTCCTTTACTGGTCCCAGCAAGTCGGTGCCAGCATGTTGATACTTGGAGATCCGCAACTAAGGGCCTGCTGGCACTTCTAGTACCACTGTAAAGGAAATATTAAACAAAAGACATGGCACACACACCTATTATTGGATAACTTTATTACACATTCACCTGCACTCACACTCCATACTCATCTACTCCACGGAGCCGGTCTGTCTTTTTCTCCATGTAGGCATCCCGGGGTACTTGGCAAAATAAAAAAATTAGGTGCGCGTGCCCACGGACATTAATACTGTACGCTATGTACAGTACTTCCCGAATGAGGATTCAGCTGTGGAATCTCCCATAGAACTATACGGGCAGACCATTCTTTGGCTGAAGGAGCCGAGCCCCCGGCTCCCTCAGCCAATAAGCGCTTCCCCCATATACTTCAATGGTGGGAATGGGCGGGTTACTCTCGGTCATTCCCACCTTTGGGATCTCACTGATCTCTGAAGGCTTCTGCTATAGACGCTGCTGCTCAAACTCATCTCGCTAGCCTGAAGCAGGTTTATTATTTTTGCTAATGTTTTTTTCTTTTGTGCTAGTTCTGTGCGAGGTTACACCTCACACCCTATTACATCCTGCGAGTTGTATGTCTGTAATGGCAAAACATCTGGATGCGAGTTTTGGGCATGGGAGAAGTGGAAATGCGAGATTAGTGCAAGTTAGCATGTTCTCGCAGCCTATTACATATGTTAGTTTGCAACTCGCATCTTTTTTTGCAACAAACTTGCACATTTTCATTGCAGCCTAATATATTTCGCCCATGAGGTGTCAGACCGAGAGACATTTTATCTAGCAACCTAACACCCAGGAGATTTAGTGGCCATGCACTGAGATATTTCACAGTGTATTGGACACGATATCTGGCTTACTGCCCTGGGGAGGCGACATTTCACCATTCCTCCCCTGTGATTGACTCGTAACTTCAAAATATCGCATCGGACATGCTGGATGATTCGGCATGCCCAACCAGGGCCATGGCTAAGGGTGAGCGAGAGGTGTAGTTGCACAGAGCATAGGGCCCTGTTGGTGGCACCATCGGTCCCTGCATCTGGCTAGCGGGGTGTCTGGAATGGCACACTTTAGCCAGAATCGCGCCTGCGGTGCCATCTGGGGGATCCTTTCGATGCTTTAGACATGAACACTGCAGCCTATACAGCCCCCTGGAGCATCCCGAGGATGCTCCAGGCACTGCTGTACTTTTCAGCCCCACCCACCTCTGCATGATGTTATAACGACGTGATCAGGGAGCGCAGCCCGCAAATGGCGCCATAACACCACGTTATGGTGCTGTTCTCGACTGAGCGATACTTTCAGATGGTCACACACATACACAATATAAGTTTCTGGCAATCGCCAATGATTTACAATTAGGCACATCTGCGCAAAATGAAATGCAATACATGCCATCACAGTTTGCTGTTGGCAAATATCACACTGTTACTGTATATTATTATCTTGCTTTCATCTTAATGTCACCACACATTAGAAACACTCTTAAAATGTAACAGAACTTTAGATAAAAAATTGTCACATATGGCAGCATTCTATGAGATTCCGGCTACAAAACTTTGTCCTCTGCTAAACCTCATATTCATTTATGGGCCTTGGCATTAGTGGTTACAACCCTATGGGGAAAGCATCGCCCAGGAGGGATCTTCTGACCCCTTCCCGACAGGATCCAAGCTTCTCCACCCCAGGGCCGAAACTAGGATATCTGTCACCCAGTGCAAGGCAGCAATTTTGCGCCCCCTCCCTTCCCGTACCTGGATTTTGTACTTGCTCCTCGATAAGGCAGTGCACTACTCAGACATCCCTGGTATAGTGACTTACATTATTCCACACATCATAATGCCCATTACACATTATGCCACACACTGCAATGCCTATTACCAAAGTGCCACTTACATATTTGCCCGACACCATTTTATGCCCCACAGTAATGCTTCTAATTACTTTAAAATTACCTGCTCGTTCCCAGGGGGTTTATGCTCGTTGCCAGGGGTTACATGCTCGTTGCCATGGGGTTTCATGCTCGTTGCCATGGGGTTTCATGCCCGTTGCCAGGGGTTACATGCTTGTTGCCAGGGGGTTTCATGCTTATTGTCAGGGTATTTATGCTTGTTACCAGGGGTTACATGCTCGTTGCCATGGGGTTTCATGTTCGTTGCCAGGAGTTACATGCTCGTTGCCATGGGGTTTATGCTCGTTGCCATGGGGTTTATGCTCGTTGCCAGGGGGTTTCATGCTTGTTGTCAGGGGATTTCATGCTTGTTACCAGGGGTTCCATGCTTGTTGCCAGGGGTTTCATGCTCATTGCCATGGGGTTTATGCTAGTTTCCAGGGGGGTTTGAAGGGAGAAGATGCAGCTCTCGGCATCCTCTCCCTGCAGCGCCAGTGTTCCCGGCACTTCCGGGAACGCTGTGTGCATTGCGCTCTGCTAACAGACACTAGAGGTCCAGTAGGACCTCTAGCATCTGTCTCTTCTTTGGCGGCGGCCATTTTTGGATGGCCGTTTTCAGCAGAGTCCATGCGGACGGCTAGTCCGCATGGAATCTGCTGAAAACGGCCATCCAAAAATGGCCGCCGCCAAGGAGGAGATAGACACTAGAGGTCCAGTAAGGACCTCTAGCATTTGTCTCCTCTTTGGCGGTGGCCATTTTCAGAGGGCCGAGTCAGATTTTTCACCCCCCCGCAATACCCACCCGGTGCACGTGCACCTCTAGCCCCCCCCCTAGTTGCGGCCCTGTCCACCCTATCCTGTCACATACCACACCCCATTACCCAGCTATGGGCCCTGTGCCTGTAATGCCCCCTAAACCCGTGACATAATGACATCACACCTAGGGGACGGGGCCACTAACTCTAGGTCTCTCTGGAGCTTCCTAAGGACGCTCTGGGCAGCTCCACTGCCTGCCTAAAAGTGTCCCTTGGACGCTCCGGGCGGGTCTCTGCAGTAGCGCTACTAGCTGCAGGTGCCACTCTAGGCGCCCGGCAAGCCACATGTAGGTGCCATTGGGCAGCGATGGTAGTGCCTCCAGGGTGCCGCTCGCACACCCCTAGTTATGGCCCTGCCATTATATGCCCCTTCAGACCCCAGAAATACTGGACTGTTCTGCAGTAGGGCTGTCACACACTATCGATGATCAATGGTATTACCCATCGACAGAAAACCATCCACGGTTGAGCCATTAATAGTTGGTCACAGCGGGTACGCGGACCTCCACCATCGGCCATCCATCGCCGATGTGTTCCGTCGTACCTTCCCCCATCGATGGAAGAACGATTGGCCACAAACCATTGATGGTTGCTCTGCTGGGCAGTGGCCGTTCCTATTCTCGGTATGTAGTCTGCATGAATTTCCATAAGTTGCTATTAACATGTAGAGCTGCCCACAGGTGTAATGTTTCCAGCCCTCCCACGGTCACAATAAATGCTTCTCCTGATCTATTCTCAGTTCCCTGGTAGATGTTGATGAGATGTAAATGTACTGTCATTATCCGATGCCGTAATGGTCAGTTCAGAAAATGAGTTTCTCCGTGGTCTGCAGCTTAATCTCAGGAAACAAAGAACAATCACTGAGGCTGAATGTGCACTCAGGTATTCATCATGGGTTTGTAAAAGACTTGATTAGATCCAGATATATATTCTCTGCGCTGAATGACTTAATCATTTAAATTGGTAATAATGTCGCAGTTGGATGGGTTATTGTCAAACGCTACTGAGAATTCAGGAGAAAACAATTAGACTTTTATTGATTGATTGATCTACGCTGTTCCTTACTAAGGTTATTTTTACATTGATGGAACCAATCATGAGACAACAGTATGCATTCACAGAGAAATTCCATTAATGAATATACAAATGTATGTATATATATATATATATATATATATATATATATACAGTATACTGTGCAAAAGTTTTGGGCAGGTGTGGAAAAAATGATGCAAAGTAAGAATGCTTTCAAAAATAGAAGTATCAATATTTTATTTTTAGCAATTAACTAAATGTAAAGTGAATGAACAGAAGAGAAATCTATATCAAATCAATATTTGGTGTGACCACCGTTTGCCTTCAAAACAGCATCAATTCTTCTAGGTACACTTGCACACAGTTTTTGAAGGAACTTGGCAGGGAGGTTGTTCCAAACATCTTGGAAAACTAACCACTGATCTTCTGTGGATGTAGACTTGCTCAAATCCTTCTGTCTCTTCATGTAATCCATACACCCACCGATCAGCTATAACTTTAAAAGCACCTGCCTCATATTTATCTGACTGGTCTGCGGCTACGCAGCCCCATACGCAGCTAGCTGCTATGCGCTGTCACCATTCTACCATACCCATCGTTCACTTTTTCAGCAGTTTGTGCTACAGTAGGTCTTCTGTGGGATAGGACCAGACATGCATGCTTTCTGTCCCCATGTGCATCAATGAGCTTTGGGTGCCCATGATCCTGCCACTGGTTCTCCAGTTGTCCTTTTTCGGTACAATTTTGGTAAGTACTTTCCACTGCATACCAGCAACACCCCACAAAACCTGCTGTTTTGGGAATGCTCTGACCCAGTCATCTAACCATCAAAATTTGGCTCTTGTCAAAGCCGCTCAGACCCCTACACTCGCCCACTTTTCCTACTTCAAAAACATAAACTTCGAGAACTGATTGTTCACTCGCTGCATAATATATCCCAGCCCTTGTCAGGTTTCATTGTAACTAGATATCTAATGTTATTCACTTCACCTGTCAGTGATTTTAATGTTATGGCTGATCAGGTCTGATCCCACAGAAGAGCTACTATAGCACAAATTGCTGAAAAAGCTCATTCTGGCTATGACAGAAGGGTACTTATCAGCAAAAACAATGTTTAGCAGAGGCTAAAGTAAAGAAGAATACCTCCATGACAGAAAGGTGTCAGAATAAACAGTGCATCGCCGTTAGCTGTGTAGCCACAGACCGGTCGGAGTGCCCATGCTGACCACTGTCCACCACAGAAAGTACCTAAAATGGGACATGGGCGTCAGAACTGGACCATGGAGCATTGGAAGAATGTGGCCTGGTCCAATGAATCACATGTATGTTTTGTGGATGGCCATGTACGTGTGTGCCATTTACCTGGAGAAGAGATGGCATCAGGATGCTTATGGGAAGAAGTAAGCCGGCGGAGGCAGTGTGATGCTCTGGTCAATGTTCTCCTGGGAAACCTTGGGTCAAGGCATTCATGTGGATGTTACTTTGACACGTACAGATGCGCCCAAGTTCATTGTGGCTGATCGCACCACAAACGTGCACCTGCATCGTGCTACGCGCCACGGTATGCTATGGAGCGTCCCCGATCGCAGGAGTGAGTCTCCCATTCAAACCTATGGAGACGCTAATGTGCGTCTCCGATCGCGGGAGTCCGTTTCGTGCCACGCTGCGCTATCAGACAAGGATGCAGCTGGGCATAACTGTACCACCTACCTAAACATTGTTGCAGACCAAATCACCCCTTCAGCAGGATAATGCTCGGCCACTCTGCAAAAATTATTCAGGAATGGTTTGAGGAACATGACAAAGAGTTCAAAGTGATGGCCTCCAAATTCCCCAGATCTCAATCGGACCCAGCATCCGTGGGATGTGCTGGAAACACAAGTCCGAGATACGGAGACCCCACCTCGCAGCCTACAGGATCTGTTGCTAACGTCTTGGTGCCAGATATCACAGGACACCTACAGAGGTCTTGTGAAGTCCATGCCTCAATGGGGCAGAGTTGTTTTCGTGGCACAAGGGTTACACACAATATTAGGCAGGTGGTTTTAATGTTATGGCTGAATTCACCTGAAGAATTAAGCAGTACAGAGGCAACGTGGGTGCATATCATCTAAATGGTGTTCCCAAACACTGACCCTCCCTCCAGCGTCATGTTGCTGGTTGAAGGGGAGGGAAATTTAGGGCCTGATTCAGAGCCGGATGCCATTTGCAGACACTCATTCAGAAGAAGGGGCCGGCTATTTAAATTGAGCGCTCGCTCTTTGCGGTCTGTTGACGCCTCTATGTCTGAGCGAGCGAACGAAACATGCGCTCGCTATTTTGTAAAGACGCCCCTTGGCCACTCGCATCATACGTCATCTCCGCTATTTATTTGATTAATTGAGTACATCGAAAGGCGTATGAACTGCTCGCTATTCTTGTGGTAGCATTTTCCTACCGCAATCATGCGAGCAGTTCAGGCTAAAAGACAACCAAGTGACGTGGTCGATGACGCTGCTTTGTTAATTATGCACACCCATTAAGCGCCCGTTTTGACCATTTGGCACGCCTGCGTTCGGATCTCCACTCCCCGTTTTCAAGCAGCTTCCCATGTTACCACCCACAAATGCCTCATCCTGTCACTCAAATTAGCAGGCATTCACTATTTTGCGAGCACACGATTTCCGACCGTGCCAACATCGCTCGGAGCGAACGAGCGGCCGCTTACGAGCGGCTCTGAATCAGGCCCTTAGTGTTAAATATTCACCATCGGTTGTGCTAAGATCCTTATCACAGAGATCAGGACATATTGATAAATATGACCCAAGCTCATTGAGGGTCTAATTCTGAGTCGGGCGCATGTCCAAAAGCGGATGTTTCATGCGGTTACAGCAGACTGTGCACTATGTATACGCACCTTGATGGAGAATATGGGAGCGGAGACTTCGCTCCGTGTGTGGCCGGATCTCTCCTTCCGTGAAATGAGCGTTTCTGGGAGGGTACCCTTACGAACGCACGGAAAAGATCCATCTTGTGGGAGGGTCGTGGACGTCTAGCCAGATCTCCGTGCTCATTTCAGGCAAGTGGACGGTCGAAGGGACGCCTGTATCCAGAGAGATCTGATTTGTCAGCCAGCATACTAACACTAACTATGACGGTTGCTGCCGGCAAACCAGCGTGCGCTGTACATAGAGACAGACGGGTGCTCGCATAGATGGACAGATCTGCACATTTACATTAGGTTGTATATCTGGCAGCCGCAATATCCGCACATGCAGGAGTTTCATTGCTGACTCAGAATCAGACCCTAATTACTTAGAGAGCCAATGCAGTAACGCTACAGTCAGGTCATTTCACCCAGATGCAGAGGGGCTGACCTTGAGTCGCATGCAGTAGCGCCTATTGGCGGTTGTCTGTCTGCGGGTTTATGCAAATGCTGCTGCAAACTCCTCCTCTTGTGTCCATCCATGCAGCCAGATGTGCAAGGACTGAGGCACCCAACACACTACTGATTGGTGGGTCCTTGGACGCCACCAGCGGTTACACCATTGACACTTCCATCAGCCCAATGGCAGGTGCAATTTCTAAGTCTGACCACGGCTCCCTTTGCCTGCGGATCCGCGTCTGTGAAAGCAGCCGCATTCACTGACACGCTCTCGGTTTTGAGCGCACTTCTGGCCACCTCCCAGTTACGGGCCCAGGGACACCCATCAATTTTCTGCCACATTTCTGATACTGTCTGACCCGAATGCAACAGCAACTCTGTATGTACACACTCTAGAGGTTTTCAGATCTTTCCTGTCCGTGCGCAGTCGCAAATAATCTCTTCGTGAACATCGTCATTGCGCGCGGACTGCGTGCTGCTTTGAATCAGTTCCAGAATGTCTGCGTCAGGTTACGCGCCAAGTGCAGCCGACCTCCAACACATCACCAATATAACAGACCTCTGATTTGTCAGTCAGTCTATTAATGTCTAATCATTTCAGGGTTAATAAAATGAGAAGTGCTGTGGGCCCTGGGCCTGATTCAGAGATGGACGCAATGGCGATTACGTACGCAGATCGAGCAATTGTTTCCTATCATACATGCGTATAAGCTGCACTGCTCGTCAGCAGCAATCACAATGCGATTATGGACGCACAGATTAGTCGCAAAGTGAGTAACAGGTTGTCAGCATTTTGTCGGAGGTAATGGGGGTGGTTAAGAGAGCTGTCGACTCTGCGGCTGGTCAGACCTTCCGCAAGGGCAAGATGGCCGTTCAATGTGTGTCGATGTTACCGATATTTACGCAGGTGTGCGACGTTGTACGCATATGAGAAGGCAGCAGTGGGCGTCTTTCTGCTGGGGTATTACCATATTTTCGCAGCTGCGTCGCGTACGATATCGCAGCTGCGATCGGTTTAGCGTCCACCTCTCAATCTTTCCCATTGACTGATGTCAGTTACACACACACTGAGGCTTGTGGCTGAATGCTTGTGCTTTGTAATATAAAGAACACAAAATCCAGCAATTACAATAATTAGACGGAGATCGTTTGGACTTTGTAGCTATAAAAAAGCAACGGTACAGTGAGCACTGCAAATGAGGCGTATTGGCTCTATAACCTGCAGGAGAACATAAAGCCAAAATAACATCAGAGGTGCTTTCCTGTGGAATGGAAATATGTCATCATTCTGGACTAGTATTGAAGGAATGTTTATCTGCCACACTGGGGCGATGTGAAACACTTTACGGAGAATCTACTGAATGTGTCACAACACTAAAATAAAGACAATGGGGGATTTTGCAAAAGTGACGATATGTCAGCGATGTTTTAGAAGGACATAAAGCAGAAGTTTTTTTAAAAAAAGAGGGGGGTTGGGAAAGAGAGGGGAGGGGTGCAGGGGGCTCAGAACGATTTTTTGTTGCCCCCCCCCCACATAAAATCGTTCCGACGCCCCTGATCAGGCGTACGTACACCCAAATACCCAATAGATAATAAATACAAGAAAAGTGTACAACACATGTAATATTATTTTTGATTTAATAAAAAACCTCAATAGTATAGCATGTGTAATATTCCTCGTGCATGAATGAAAGTAGCAAATAATGATTTCTAAAAATGGGCTCACAAAGTCATACAACATAGGCAGGAGCAATGAAGTCAGCACATGTCAGCTTCAGGGGTGAATTTGCAACCAGCTGATCAGTATTTGCACCTGCCCTCAGCGCCAGTACGTACTTCCTGCCGATGGCGCGCATGACTTCTTACAGCAAGTGCCAGTGGAACTGCGGAGGAGCGGGAAGGTGGCGTCCCAAGGGCTCGTCCTGCGGCTTTCCTCGCACTGGGTGCCTCTTCCCACCCTGCAAGTTAGAACAGGATAGCAGGTTGCCACCGAGGTAGCTACCGTGCCACCTCCCTCCCATTATAGCCCTATCTCTCTGGTGCCACTTAGCTACAGACAGGTATATATAAGTCTCCGTGCAGTTTGGCAGTTATGTGACCACACCCTTATGGTGCATACACACGGTCAGACCTGTCAGATGAGCATGGAACAATTTAACTATTTTTACCAACGATTTGAACGATTTCAGACAGTATTAAAATGAATGAAATTGTCCAAATCTGACTGCAAACATATCAGATGTCAGATATCGTTATCTGACATGCGGGAACGCGCATCGTTCATTGTTGCAGGCTCACATGTCAGATTTTCTTTCAGATATGAACAATTGAACGATATTTTAAATTATCATTCAGATCTGACACAAACTCTGACCGTGTGTATGCACCATTACTGTACTAAGGGGATGATTACCACAGGGCACTATTGTCTGGTGGTCACTAGACAATCGCTACTAGTGGTCCACATAATTTGAAAGTGGAGACTCCGCGCTTTCAAATATGGGTGCCCACTCTGTTGCAGTTGTCATTATGTAGGGTAATAGGGCACATCCCAACCATGAGCTGCAGTGTCCTGTGATGGGGGGGTTGGCCCTCTCTTACCCACTGCTCTAGCTGTGCATAGATTCTGTGCGCATGCACACTGCGTCTATTCACCGGAGAGAGAGACTGAGGGCCTCATTCCGAGATGTACGCTAACCCGGTGAAACAGCGCACATCTCCGATGGTGGGAATACTGCGCATGTGCAGGAGGTGTACTGTACTTGTGCAGCCCCCCATCAGCGGGTTCGCAGATGGGGGGTCCCCCCCCCCCAAAAGACTAACCAGCCCCGGACTTGCCAGCCAGTCCTGGTTCTTAAAATTACAGGGAAAAAATGTGTAGGGTTCCACTGTAATTTAAGAACCAGCACCAGGCAGCAGGGCCAGACCTGGTTTTAAATATATGGAGAAAAAATTTGCGTGAGGTTCACCATATATTTAAAACCAGCTCTGGACTTTTCTAGCGGGGGACTGATGCCACAGCCAGGGGAGCCCTTGCACCGGGCCCCCCAGCCGCAGCATCAGCCCTGACCGCTAGGCCAGGGTCCCCCTCTCCAGGGCAACCCTGGCCTAGGCTGATAGCCCGTGGCTATCCCCGCCACCCCTGGGCAGTGGGTGGCGGGTTGATAGTGTCGGTGTAGTGTGTAAAAAAATAGAATAATTCACATTGTCTTTACAGTGGAACTACAGGTCCCAACAAGCCTCCCCCGCATGCTGGTACTTGGAGAACCACAAGTACCAGCATGTGGGACATTAAGGGCTCAATGAAACGTGTAGTTCACCTGTAAAGAGATGTGTAAAAAAACAACACACACCGTGAAAATAAAATTTTATTACATACAGTACATACACACATACTCACCTGCTCCCAGATGTTCACATCCCCTTCTCAACGTAAAGTATCCAATGGAAGTACCTGTAAAAAAAGATCCTATAATCACCTTTTGTCCCACGATGATCTCCGCAGTAATCCAAATAGGGCCCCAGACACACTGTAACAACACTACAGCATGTTGTTACAGTAATGCTAATGACAGCTCCGGGCTTGAGCTATCATTAGTGCCGGGCCGCCAGCCAATCAGCAGCGGCATAACATTAGCGGCCACTCTTTGGCTAAGTCCACATGGGTCCCAGCCGAAGAGCTACCGCTAATGTTAAGCCGCCGCTAATGTTAAGCCGCCGCTCATTGGCTGTGTGCGGCCAGCCTGTCTCCCCCATAGACTTAAATGGAGAGAAATCTCCGTTGAAGACTATGGCCCTCATTCAGACCTACTCGCGAGCGGCTGTCCGCTCGCAAGTGGGTCGATGGTCCCCACTGCGCATGCACACAACGGAGGGAACTCCGTCGTGCGCATGCGCGAGACCCGACGAGCGAAGGACTTTCCTTCGCTTGGAGTGTCTCATCAAAGGGGGCGTGCTGTCGATGGTGACTGACAGCACGCGCCCTTTGGTGGGCGTGCCGGGAGCGTGCCTGCCAGACGGAGGCGTTCCCAAGGGAACGCATACCGTCTGAAGCCAGCCCCACTGACATCACTAGTGATGTCAGTGGGAGTGATTTTGGCTCTGATAGAGCCAAAATCACTCCTGGCCTTGCGGTTGAAAAACCGAACCGCAGGCTTTTGCTCGCAGTTTCGATGGTCGCGATGGTCAAGACCATCGCGACCATCATCCTGCACGCTCGTATATGCAGGAGGACGCTCCATATTAACGGAGGTGGGCCCTGATTCAGAGCGAGCGCTCTGGTCAGAGCGTCCGGCTCTGAATCAGGGCCTATGTTGGAAACCACTACATTGTATCTACTGCTCTAATCACAAGGTTAATTGTGTTTAACCTTGTGGTTACAGCAGTAGATACAATGTAGCAGTTCCCAGCATAGACTTCAATGGAGATTTCTCTCCATTTAAGTTTATGGGAGAGACAGGCTGGCCGCACACAGCCAATCAGCGAGCTGCTCTGACGGAGATGCCCGCTGATTGGCTGGCGGCTCCTTCAATGATGGGGCACACGTGTGCCCGGTCATTCGCGCGGAGTAAAGGTATGTGGAAACACACATACCTTTACTCAGTCCGCTTGGATCGGGAACACTCGTGTTTTTATTTTAACCCTTTGGATGCCTACTTGGAGAAGAGAACATGAACTACGCAAAGGTGAGGTGAGTATGTTTTTTTTTTTCAGAGGTACCCTATGGATTACTACGGCTACTAGGCGAGTATGTGTGATAGTGAGTGTGATAGTGAGTGCAGGTATGTTGTAATAAAATGTTACTTTCACAGTGTATGTTGTGTTTATTTACATATTGCTTTGGTTGTCAAACTAGTACCTGTAATGCCCCGCATGCTGGAATTTGTGGTACTCCAAATACCAGCATGCGGGGAAGGCTTGCTGGTACGTGTAGTTTCAGAACTAAAGACAATATTTAACCATTTATTTTACACTACACACCAACACTGCATTTTCATATAAGGTTTCTCTTGGCCACTTATATGGAAACACTTGTAATACACAAAAGATGACCAAACCCTGAAAAGTATCAGTGTGTTTTCATTAACAAGTAGATGTTACTAACTGCTTTCCGTCTATTACATGTGGATGTAAGTCAGTTTATGACACGCCTCTCAGATGTAGCAGTACACGCCCACTTTACCGCCACGCTCATAGGTGTTGCTTTCACAATCTCCCTGATGTTTTTTCAAAAGTAGACAAGTATGTCCCTCCCCCCCCTCAACACACACACACCTTAGCCGTGGCAAATTTAGGCCCTGATTCAGAGCCGGACGCACTGACCAGAGCGCTCGCTCTGAATCAGGGCCATCCTCCATTAAAATGGAGCGTCCTCCTGGACGCTCGTATAGCTGTGGGTCACCACCCACAGGATATACGAGCGTCCAACAAGATGGTCGCGATGGTCTTGACCATCGCGACCATCGGACTTGCGAGTGAAACCCTGTGGTCGGGTTTCTCAACCACAAGCCCTGGAGTGATTTTGGCTCTATCAGAGCCAAAATCACTCCCACTGACATCACTAGTGATGTCAGTGGGGCCGGACCCAGACGGTAGGCGTTCCCATGGGAACGCCTCCGTCTGGCAGGCACGCCCCCGGCACACCCACCAAAGGGGGCGTGCTGTCAATCAACATCGACAGCACGCCCCCTTTGGTGCGAGATCCGGAGCGATGGAAAGTCCTTCGCTCGCCGGGTCTCACGCATGCGCACGACAGAGCTCCCTCCGTCGTGCGCATGCGCAGTGGGGAACATCGACCCACTTGCGAGCATACTGCCACTCGCGAGTGGGTCTGAATGACCCCCTTAGTCCATAATCCCACCCAGCCTTGTAAATTAACTAGCTATATCTAAGTTGTCTTTTGCCCCATAGAAGATTTTACAGTATATGGATCTAACAACCACAATTACCCCAGATGTCACCACTCATTACCTAGGGGCATAATTGCCTACACACCCGAAATGGCCAGGAGGCTCCCGGAAAGGTAGGCAAGTCTCGAGCACCTCTCTCTATCGCCAGCAACCCACCCCCACCAGCGCGCGTGCGGCCTGATCCTACCCCGGTCGTGGTTTTTGGTTTGTTATTTTACCCACACCCATGGATGCCTACTTTGGACTTAAGAGGACAGAACCACGCATAGGAGACGATGAGTATGTTTTTTTTTTCCCGGGCTATCAGCCTAGGCTAGGGTTGCCCTGGAGAGGGGGACCCCTTTATTGGAGGGGTCACCAACTCCTGAGGGATCCCTGGTCTGGGCTGACTAACAGGGATGATGCTGAGGCTGGGGGGCCTGGTGATAGGGGGCTCCCCTGGCTGTGGCATCAGTCCCCCGCTAGAAAGGTCCAGGGCTGGTTCTGTGAATTACAGGGAGACCCTCCGCACATTTTTCCCTGTATTTCCAGAACCAGGACCGGTTCCCATAGGCCATTGCTGGTTGAACTAAGTACAGGGAGACCCTACGCAATTTTTTCCCTGTACTTAGTCAACCTGGACTGGGTTTGAAAAGTCTATTGTGTTTTGGGGGGGGACCTCACATTAATTTTTTTTTACCTTTAACTATTTGCTTTTTACAGTCAGATACACGCAAGCATCTCACTGATGTCACTCTGCATGTATCTGTGTGAAAACAAACTGCTCATGCTGAAAGTGAAAGCATGAAGCAGTTCAATGCTGTCGGGGATTTGCAGTTCGGTTTGAATTGGGATTTGCCGTTCGATTTGTACATGAACATATAAAATCGAACAGCAAAATCACTGTTCAAAACCGAATCGCAAATCGACCATTAGTAAATCTGGTAAAAAAAAACGGGGTTGTCACAATGCGATTTGAGTCGGTTTGAGGTGAGCTAAATCACACTTCAAATCGACCATCAAATCGACCTTTAGTAAATCTACCCCCATATGTGAAAAAGAAAAAGGGGTCGAGTATTTTTTAATACTCAGCAAGTTAAATAGGTACTTTAGCTTTTCCCACGCAAATCCAAATTCAGAAACGCCTGCATCAGACTACCTGGTGCAAACAGACGTTGCGCCCAATCACATTGTACCTTGAGAGAGTGCCGGACTCTGGCTAAATGTGATGCATCTACCTAGCTTTATTTCACCCAATAACTGTAACCATTATTGGATCCTGATCTTGCTGTGCTACAACAGGGAACCTGGATGGATTTCATCTAAACTTATTCCCACTAATCTAAAACTAAGCACTTGATAATGGGAGTAATTCTGATGTGGACGGTACTGCACAGCCACAGGGAAGCGCAAATGCAAATTCAGAAGGAGGCGTCTATAGGAAATAGACACCTACTGCATGCATCTGTGATCCGTGTACTGCATCCGAAGCAGCATTGCATCACCATTGTGACCATTGGTCAGTCTACGTAAGCTGAAGCTTACTCAGACTGGCTGTTGGAACTGGTCAGCTGAGACCAGGGAGCAGACATTGGGCTCGACACGCCTACAAAATTGGGCTGACCCGCCCCTGTTTTGTAGAACGGTCCAGGTCTACACCCCCACCCCCAAACGCAGCAGCATGTCAAGGGGGGGACTGCGAGTGATCGTGCAGGACCCGTCCTACACATGTGCAGTTCCCCAAACATTGGATCTGTACGTAAATCATCGGGTTTGCGTAGCATTCCAAATCAGGCCCAGTGTCTCAGTGCCGTATGACATCACAACGTACAACGTCACATAGGTGTGGCTGCCCCATCACCAGTCCGCGCCCAGCTCCGCGAGGGTGGTCTGGTCGGGTGAATGTCCTCCTGAGGTGTCAGTCAGTCCTGTTGACTTCCTGGCTTCTATATGTATATATAGTATGCTGGCTGCCTGTGCTCAAGCATGGATATCCTTACAACCTGGACTGTAATGGCAGAGTTTGGAACTCTAGCCTAGAGGGAAAAGTATCCAGTTACATAAGATTTAATATTAGAAGATGTGCTGACTGGAATGGTGTGAACGGACTGTGTTAGTAGTAATTACAGGTATTGGCAGATGGTGCCCGGCCATTACATCAGCATTACTTTGCTGCTCTCTATTTTTGAACTAGCACGAATGTTACATTACAGTCACCAGCTATTTCTATTACGGCCAGCGAGAGTCTCCCATTGTGAAGTAGTATTGTGTAATCATTCGGCATTCTCGGCCTCTCCAGTCATGCACACTGGAAATAAATGAGACACTAAAGTGTTCAGCCAATGTCAAAGTAAAGGTCTTACAGGCCCGGAGCAGAAAATCTTATAGGTTTGGATACAAACTTTATTCTCTAAAAGGTTTTTCCGAGCACGTTTTTGCTATGCACCCCCAATCGTACACAAGTACGGGTGACATAGAGTTGTACGAAACCAGGACGCATCTCCACTTGTGACTGTAGGGGCATAACTAGGCTGCAACAGGGTGTTCTCACTTAGGACCCGATTCAGACTTGGACGCTGAGAAGCGTTCGCTCGTAGCTGCCGATGGTTCACATTGTGCGCATGCATAGCAGTGCGTGTGCGCGAACCAGTGTGAAAGATCGGGAAGCGTTCGCTCGCCCAGCATAGACTGAGATGACAGGTCATAGACCCAGCATAGACTGAGATGACATAGAATGAGTGACAGGTCAAGCCATTTGTGGGTGGTAACAGGGCCAGGCCACTAGAAACGGGAGAGTGGAGGTGCGAACGCAGGAGTGTCTTAGCATCTTAATGCCGTTTGAGAGGCGTGCATAATTAACAGGCAGCGTCATAGTACACGTCACCTGGCTGGTTTATACACTGAAGTGCTTGCGGTAGGGTAAAGTCAACCTCAAGCGCTACGTTTGCTTCCGATGGTACCTGATGTACCGATGGTTGCATACACTTCTTGGAGATGACGTGCGCAAGTGGGCATCTTAAGAGAGGCTGGTGGGCATCTGCATACACAGAGCGATCGCACGCCAATACATAGTGAGAGTGTTATGCCTTGCTGTGCGATCACCTGCCTTTCTGGGTGTGTTACCGAATTTGCATACGCTGAGAACGAGTGAATGCTTATTAATGTCTGGGTCTGAATCAGGCCCTTAGTTCCTGATTCAGGGGTGGACAGTATGCCGATATTTGCACAGTTGGCCGATGTTTTTTGTACTGCGCATGCGTCACAATGGTTTACAGATGGAGGCCGTAGGGAGTATTTGGTCGCAGAGTGAGTGATTTGCTATGTGCAGATGTAATGGGGGTGACTAGTCAAACAGGCGTGTCGCAACCATTTTGTGCGTATGTCACAGCCATCAACTGCATCTAGGTATGCGGTTTCACTGGCCCGGTGGCTTACTTCTGACGTAGACTCTGAGAAGCAATAGGGTTGCGCAGAAGTTGGATGCTATGACCGATGTTGTCCTGAGGAAGGGGGTGTAAGACCCCAAAACGTTGACCAGCACTTGCACTAATAAACCCCTCTGGTGAGGGTTTATGGATTTTCAAGTCTCTGAGTGCTGCCAGTTATTGTGGAGTTTATATATATATATATATATATATATATATATGTGTATTGTGAATGGTCTCAGCGACTAGTTTTAACAAGCCTCCCTGTATTTCTTTTATGCCTTAAAGATCAGTGTGTCGCACTTTCTTATTTAATATAAGTGTCTGCTCCATCAACAGTAAGTTGGTAACGGCTAATTACCACAATAAAAAATATAAAACAAATGAAGGTGAAGAATGAGCGACAATAGTGCCTATACACTTTATATATATATATATTTATATATATATATATATGCCAAAATATAGTGCAAAAAACAATCAATGTAAAGTGTCTAGTGCATATGTGAATTTAGTACATGATAAAACTTAATAATGAATTAGTGCCCTATGTAATGTATTCAACAGTTATATAAGTGTTTTAGTATAATAAATAGTGACTGTGCAAGAAAATGTTTAAAGTATATAAAAAAAAATCATTTAATATACATATATAAAAAACAGACAAGATATTTAGAATAAATTGTGGCTCAAATGCATTAAGCCATAAAAGCATGTATACATAAAAAAGGGAAAAGAAAAAAATATATATAGATAAAAATTATACTTCATAAAACAACAAAAATAGTGCAAAAACCAACGCGTTTCGTCAGTAATCAGACTTCATCAAGGGGATGTATACACGGAGGCAAGAATAGTGCAAATCCAACGTGTTTTGTCAGTAATCAGACTTCATCAAGGGGATGTATACATCCACTTGATGAAGTCTGATTACTGACGAAACGCATTGGAATTTGCACTGTTCGTCCCTCCATGAACTGGGTCTGATTACCCTATTAAGATAAGCACATGATCCACCTTTTTCTTGTTTTACGAAGTATAATTTTATCTATATATTTATTTTTTTTCCTGTTTTTATGTATACATACTTTTTATGGCTTAAGGCATTTGTGCCACAATTTATTCTAAATATGTTGTCTGTTTTTTTATACATGTATATTAAATGATTTTTTTATATATATTTAATACATTTTCTTGCACTGTTACTATTTATTATACTAAAACACTTATATAACTGTTGAATACATTACATAGGGCACTAATTCATTATTAAGTTTTATCATGTACTAAATTCACATAAGCACTAGACACTTTATATTGATTGTTTTTTGCACCATATATTGGCATATATATATATATATATATATATATATATATACATATATATATATATGAAGTGTATAGGCACTATTGTCGCTCATTCTTCAACTTCATTTGTTATATATATATATATATATATATATATATATATTGTTGAATCGTGCAATGAACCTTTAGTACATTCCTGCCTATAAACCTCTAAGATTCACCTGCCTAGAACCTCTAAGAGAAAACCTGCCTATACCTCCTAAAACCATACGGTGTCGCTAATTAGCGCTGTGTTTAATTATACCATTAATAAAACTCTAAGACAGTGGAATAGCGGTCCAACGCGCTAAAGATTATTATTCAGGTAAAAGTACAGATGTTACCACGCTATGATCTAACAATGAGCGCAAACTAAATTGTACAAACATTAGGTCATAAGGTACAGTCAATACATACGCGTGCGCTCTGGGACCAGATACCGGCATCAATAATGAGACCTTCGTCGGAACAGCATAACAGGAACACCGCAGCCTGGCATCTCGTTTCAGAGCACTCACATATATACCCGTACTGGGATAAGCAATACAATAGAATACGTTGGCAGGTTCTCATTGGTTCCTCTTCTTGCTTCTTCCGTTACAGTACAATTCATAGGTCAGTGCAAAGACTCAACCCAGCCTCTAACAGCCTGATTGTGTTCACCTTCCCGCTGCATAATAAATCTAATCTAACTATGGCATACAACATTTCAAGAAGTTATTCTTTCTAACATTCATATTTCATAGCCGCATGTTCTGATCTCCTCACCGATGCCACCGGAACGCTGTGGGAACAGAGTAGATCAGTACGGCACCAATCACGGTCCAATTGCCATTTACTAAACCATAGTTACAGAAAACATTCATTTCTTTATATGCTGACATTGTGATTAAACCAAATAATAATAATTCCTTTCGTGCTGCGGGACCATTGCTTTTAAATGTGTATGCGGGGAGAAATTACATTAAATTGTGTTGTGCGTTTGATGGTCTGTGGGGCACTTAGCGACCAGCACTAAGTTGGAAAGGCTTCTGTGTATGTGTGTGAGCATGCCAGTATGGGTTTGGGAAAGATCACAAAAAAACTGACTGTGCGTCTAAATAGCTATTTTGCGTTGTCCTATGTTTACCATGAAGTGCAGGGAAAACACTACTAATTTTCTACTTTTTTGCTACACCGCGTATGTGTTAATGTGAATGCAGGGGAAAACACCACTACTTTGCTACTGCTCAAATATGTTTGTGCTGAACACCGTCGGTAGGTGTTTGGGGAAGATTGTGAAAAAGCTGTTCGTGCTACTTTTTAGCAACTTTGCGTTGTGAGTAGCAAAATTGCTACTTTTATCAATTTTGCACTGTGGATTGTGTACTATGTATTTTTGACAAAATGGCTCTTGTGTAAGCTTTCTTTTCTAAAATGGAGTCTTGCTGCCATTCACAAGATGGTGTCTTGCGGCCAGTCGCAAAATGGCGTAGTCGCAATTAAATTTTAAACTGAACTTGTCTCAGCCAATTATTCAGCTTCGACACTCCACCCTTTGATAGCAAACAACATGTTATCACAATCTGCTATTAGGATTTAATTTAGGCTTACATTTATATATTATTTAGTGTTATCATGGGATGGCACAAGGTGGTTCTTAATCCATCAATAATGTGTCTCTGGGTGGGGACATAAAACTACTATTATATGCACACCGCGGATCTTGGGAGATCATGTGACAGGTGTGGGAATGCACCAGTCTTATAACAGTAGTCTTGAAGGGGAATTTGAGACTCTACATTGTCTGGGTGTTCTATAAATAACATTTCAATAGTATCTTCTATGCATGTCTAAATATTATACATTTAAATTATGGTACTTCCTAGCTCAGGGTTGTAATGCAGTTCTGTATCTACCTCGGTATACATATTATCATTTCTGACCACCATCATAGTTTCATTCCTTCTTTTCACTCTGTTTTTACATTTTCCACACTTCAACACAATAGGAACACACCGGACGCATATGCCAATTACTATGATGACAATCAGTATAAGGATCAAGAATTTGCCTATGCTGGCGATCACTTCCTGGACCCATTCCCCTAGACCCGAGAACCATTTCACTGGGTTCAGCCATGACACCCATCCTTCTATCTTTTCCCCTACTTCAGCCACTGAAGCGTTATGGTTCTTGCGAAATTCCCACTTTAGCTGCAGAATTTCATCCATCTTCTGGTCTATCACCTCCTTAGGGTCGCTGGTATCATTGGTGACATAGGTGCAACCTTTTACTCCAAATTGAGTGGCCAATGTTATGTAATACCCTCCAGTAACAGCTGTTAAATAATTCAACACTAGCCTGTGTTGCACCAGTTCTTTCTTGTACGCTTGCAATTCTCTCCCTGTGTACCTGAATGTGTCATCGTACATCTCGGTGATATTATCTATTAATTTAGCAAGTTCCTGGATATATCTAAAATTGAATGTACCCCTAGCAATTCTGGTGGGATCCAGGGCGACTAAAACTTGGAAGCCAGTTGTCTCACTGATTAACTGAGCGGCTTTATGCATATCACCAGGTATCATATTTCTCTTGCCTCTGTGTTCATATTGAGTGTGAAGATATGGTGACGGTGTGTTTTTATGTATACCCAGCATTTCAACATGTGTGAGGGTCATAACTTCTGGGACTACTCTTCCCAGGTAACACAAACCATCGGAACTCGGGGAGAGCCATGTATACGCTTTTCTTCCACATATAAAATATACATTATCAGGGAGAACATAAGGAATGGTATGCATCATTATCATTAAACACATTTCTCTCGCAAACAATCCTATCTCAGGCTCTTCCATCTGGTATATGCAAGTTTCTGGTTGTATTATTTTAGCACAATAAGCATCTGGTACTTTACCAATCATTTCTTTGGTGGAACTCAATGTGTACCGGTACCTAAAATGTTTCCCACTGGATTTAATTGAGCGTAGCAGATCATAGTTTATGGACTCATTATCAGCTCTTTGTGAGAAGGTCATCGTCTGATTATTCCCCATCACTTCCCAACCTCCGGGTTTATTGGGGTTGGTTATGTTTAAACACAAAAGTGATCTATCTACTTGGAATTGATAGAGTTTGAAATGAGGTGGTTTGGATGAGAGGAATTTTCCATCCAATGTTTTCCCTTTTTGCAGTTCTAAAATTTCCGTGGTATTAAGCGGAAATGGCACCAACCCTACGTTATGCTGTCCCTGGGGCACATGTGAACACACCCAGCAATCAGTTTGATTTAACACTTTGCCTACCATGCTATGATAATCCTCTAAAGGATACCCTCCCCAGTACGGATTAAATTTTGGTTGGCACCGTTGGATACAGTTCTCATCAACTAGGGACCCACAAAGCTCACAAATACAGGAATCCTCAGACGATAACCCTCCACACCTTCCCCGAGTTTCCGGAATGATAGCTCTTTTAACAATAACAGTACTAAGATTGGAAAGACACTCCCCTGATTGGCATTGCACTCCTCCTGTCTCCACTCCATCGGCACTGCCATCAGCTCCCGTTTCCTCAATCGGTCCCCCATCACAGACACTGGATATCCCTGGACTGACCAGGATGGTGAACACTCTAAAAGAGAATATGAAAATGAACACAGCAGGCCTGTCCATTTTAATAAGAAGTCCTGCAAAATTTCTCTCGGTTCAGGTATCTCACTATGACCTTTTCAATCCTCCCAGAACAAGCTCGCAAGCGACAGGTCCACACTATCAGCCTTGTCTCCGCCTTGTTTCTCCACCGGTTGATTGACCTTTTTGCAGTGAGTAGAATGGACCCAGGTATCTCTCTCGGCCACCTTCAAAGATGTAGTACTCGTCAGCAGCACCTGTTATGGACCTTCCCACCGATCAGTCAAACAACCTGAACGCAAGAAATTTCTGATCATTACATATTCTCCTGGTTCAACATCATGACAGTTAGTTTCAGGCATATCATTAGACAACAATTTCAGTTTCTGCTGCTGTTGCTTTAACTGCCTACTCATTGATATAAGATCTTTACAGTTACCTCGTTGTTACCCTTTAGATCTTCCTGTGGACTTATAATCAAATGAGGTCATCTACCGAACAATATTTCAAATGGGGGCAGATTCAGAGGAGGTCTAGGAGTGGTCCTTATGCTATGTAGGACCAAGGGTAATGCTTCTGGCCATCCTAGTCCAGTCTCTGCCATGATTTTACTTAGCTTATTTTTAATAGTCCCGTTCATCCTCTCTACCTTGGCACTGGCTTGCGGTCGGTAGGGGGTGTGAAGTCGGCTATTAATACCCATCAGCTTACACATATTTTGAAAAACATCACCTGTGAAATGGGTACCCCTATCACTCTCGATGATTCTAGGGATACCGTACCTGCATACAAATTCCTGAACTATTTTCTTGGCAGTAAATGCAGCAGTATTAGTGGCCACTGGGTAGGCCTCAACCCAGTTAGAAAATACGTCTGTGCACACTAGTACATACTTAAGGTTCCTGCAGGGTGGTAATTGGATGAAATCAATTTGTATCACCTGGAAAGGTCCATCAGTCGGTGGAATGTGGGACGGTTCGGTAGGGATCGCTTTCCCTATGTTCTTTCTCAAGCAGGTCAGACAGGACATTGCTATCTTCTCTGCTTGTGAAGAAAAACCTGGTGCGCACCAGTATGCCCTCACCAACTTGCACATACCCTGTTTTCCCAGGTGAGTCAGACCGTGTGCTGCCTCAGCCAGGCTGGGGTAATATGCCTTGGGGGCTACTGGCTTACCATGTCCGTCCCTCCAGAGCCCAGAGGACTCTTGCCCACACCCCTTGGACTTCCAAATGGATTTTTCCTGAATTGAACACAAATTTTGCATCTCAATTAATTTTAGCATGTCAATGGTTTGGAATGACATAATTGTTTCAGTTGGAGAAAACATTTTTAACCCTGCTGCCCATTTTGCAGCTTCATCAGCTCTGTTGTTGCCCAGTGACACCGGGTCATCCTCACATGTGTGGGCTTTACATTTAATTACTGCCACTGCCTGGGGCAGTTGGATTGCTTCTAAGAGATGTTTTAGGGAGTGTGCAACTGGTGTGCCTGCTGCTGTCATAAAATTTCTCAGACGCCATAGAGCCATAAAATCGTGCACCACCCCGAACGCGTACCTCGAATCAGTGCAAATGTTAGCAGATTTGCCTGCTGCCAGTTCACATGCTCTAGTCAGTGCTACTAACTCTGCCACCTGGGCCGAGTGAGGAGGACCGAGAGGTTTAGCTTCCATGATGTCTGTGTCATTTACAACAGCATAACCTGTACATAACTCACCTGTGTCTGTTTGTCTATTACAACTCCCATCCGTATAAAAAGTTACATCCACATTCTCTAAAGGTGTGTCATGTATGTCAGGTCTAGCAGTAAAGGTCTGATTCAGATATGTCATACAATCGTGCGTATCATTATGTCTGCCAAACTCACCTCCCGCCAGCAACTCTTCTCCTTCCACCCTTTGTACATCATGTTGTACATATGGTAGGTATGTTGCTGGATTCAGCGTACTGCAACGTTTAACAGTAATATTTGCAGGAGCGATTAGGGCTAGTTCCCATTTGGTGAACCTAGCTGAGGAGACGTGTCTGGTTTGAGCTGAGTTCAACAGAGCAGATACAGCATGGGGAGTGTAGACAATCATATCATGGCCCAATACTACGTCCTCACTTTTACTCACCAATAGAGCGGTAGCTGCTACACTTCTCAAACAAGTGGGGAGTGATCTTGCTACTGTGTCCAATTGGGCACTGTAGTATGCTATGGGCCTACTGGCATCACCATGTTTTTGTGTAAGGACACCTGCAGCACAACCATCGGCTTCCGTATAATACAAATCAAAAGGTTTTTCATAATCAGGTATTCCCAATGCAGGAGCTCTTGTCAGACTATCCTTAAGATTAAGGAAAGCCTGTTCTGATTCCTCTGTGTGTATGACACGATCGGGCTTTGAGGAAGAGACTAATTCCTGTAAAGGTAAGGTCAAAATAGAAAAACCTGGGATCCACATTCGGCAATATCCACACATTACTAAGAAGGTACGAATTTGCTGTTGATTCTGCGGCAGTGTCATGTTTTTTATGGCTTGGATTCTATCTGTTGTAAGGTGTCGTAACCCCTGGGTTAGGCAGTGTCCCAAATATTTTACTCTGGATTGGCACGGCTGTAGTTTGTCCTTAGCCACCTTGTGTCCTGTTTGTGAGAGATGAAGTAACAAAAGTTTAGTATCATTCAAACATGACATAAACGAGTCAGAACATAGCAATAAATCGTCCACATATTGAATTAGAACAGATCCATTGGCAGGTTGAAAAGATTGTAAACAGTCGTGCAATGCCTGGGAGAAGATACTGGGGCTGTCTATGAAACCTTGGGGTAATCGTGTCCATGTGTATTGTAAACCTCTGTATGTAAATGCGAATAGATACTGACAGTCAGGATGGAGAGGCACAGAGAAGAAAGCAGAACAGAGGTCAATGACAATGAAATGGGTTGCATTTGGTGGGATCTGCATCAAAATGACAGCTGGATTTGGCACTACGGGGAATTGGCTCTCTACTACCTTATTAACACCTCTAAGGTCTTGTACCAGCCTATAGCCCCTCCCACCACTCTTCTTCACTGGAAAGATGGGACTGTTGGCTACACTAGCTGTACGGACTAAAATTCCTTGTTGTAACAATCGCTCAATTATTGGAAAAACTCCTAATTCTACCTCCTGTTTTAGTGGGTACTGGGGAATTTTTGGAGCTTGCCTACCGTTTTTTAAGTTTACCATTACAGGGCTTACATTTGCCATTAATCCAGTGTCCTGTCCATCCTTAGTCCAAAGGGAATCTGGAATTAGGGACAACATTTCATCTACTTGTGATGGAGTTTCATTTAAAACTGTAGAGTGATACATTATCCTTTGAGGAGTGTCTAACATATCCCGCACCTCGTATACCATTCTCTCTGGGATATCTAAATATACACCATCAGGGGTGCAATATATAACACATCCCATCTTACATAACAAGTCTCTGCCCAGTAGGTTAGTAGGAGCCGCAGCAGCCAGAAGGAAAGAATGTCTGGTATGCAACGGCCCAATAGTAACCTCTGTGGACTTTGTTAAAGGATAACGTTCCACTTTACCTGTTATACCCATTGTTGGTACTGTCTCGTTGGTCACCTGTAAATTAACAGGAGATTTCATCACTGACCTGGTCGCCCCTGTGTCTACAAGAAAAGGATATTCAGTACCAGCTACATCAACCATCATGACCGGTTCTTCCCTAGTACTTCCCGTTAACCTGACTATCTGTAGACTACAGGTATGACCTGACTCCTAGCGTAGGCTACCGTTCTCCAATAAAGCATTTACGGCTACAATTGGAGCTGGTGCCTGTTGAAAATTTGCTGGCCTTTGTGCATATCCTTTATGGGGATATCTAGGTTTTCCCTGATGTGGGATCCCTACTCCTTTTACTGTGCAGTTTCTACTTAAGTGTCCTGTTTGTTTACAGTTAAAGCATGTTCGTGTTTCGGGTGAAGACATGTGGTGTTGTGAGGTTTGCGCAGAGGGTAAAGGTGGTGGATATGGGTAAGGATAGGGAGGGTAAGGGTATTGTGGGGGATAAGAAGTTGGTGGATAGCCTGAGACCTGTGGTTGCATCGGGTTAGTGGGATAGAGTTGCGTTTGTTGTTGAGTGGGGTTAGTGAGAGTGGGTGTGTGTGCAAGTGCAAGCGTGTCTGTTGGCTGTGATGTTACCGTCATTCCCTCCAGAGCTTGTATACTGACAGACATTCGTTTCTCGCTCTGGGCTTCTCTCTTTTTGGAGATGTTCTTATCATGTTCAATGGCGGTTTCTATGAGGGTATCTATTGTAAGTCCCTGCCAGCCAGGCTATGAGGTCTGTACCCGAGTTTTTAAACTCTCTTTCAGACCGTCCATAAGTACTGTGACTATCATTCCCCGGTGGTGAGTGCTATCTTTAATATCCTCTATCCCAGTGTACTGGGTGATAGCCTGCAGAGCTCGATCGCAGTAATCTTCTGCAGTCTCACTCTCTTTCTGTTTAATGGTGAAAATTTTGTTCCAGTTAACTACTACTGGAAAATATATACCCAATTGAGTTACTATGCGGGAAATGTTACCTTGGTTTACTTGATCTGTTAAGGGGACGTCACCATCCAATACACAATCCGTGATACATTTTGTCACGTCGGTATTGCGTGGCAGACAGGCCCTTAACACCACACGCCAATCTTTATTAGTGGGTTCATGTGAACTACCCAAATTTCTCAAAAATCTTTGACATTTGGCTAATTCCTTTTTGGGATCGGGGAAATCATTTATGATGGAATTTAGTTCTGCTCTTGTCCATGGACAATGCATTACTACTTCCCTCGTGGGCACTATACCATTTGCGTCTGCATTTCCATTTGGAACAGTTATTGTCCGAATGGGATGCAGACCGGTAGCGCTGCTACCTTTGACCTGGTTACCTGGCTGGGGGTTTAATCTGCTGCTGCTACGTATGGTATTAACAACCTCCTCTACGGGTGCAGAGTGTGTCAACACTTCCCTTGCTGTTACCGATGGAGATGGCGGCACCACCCGTGATTGTGGTGATGCAGCATCTATCATTTGCACAGCATGGGAAATGGCAGACATTACAATAGGCTCATCATCCACATCATGAACATTTTCTTTAAGGTTGCTTAAGAGAGGGTACAAATTGCTTGTTACATTTTTATGGGTATTTTTTTCATTGACTGCACCTACACCCCCATCCGCATAGGGTAGTGGTGGTGCGCGTGAACCATCTGTACAACCTTCTGCGATGCTACCTTGCAGTGCGTGCGTGCTATCAAGCGATGCGTCCACGGCGCTATTTAGTGTCATCGGCGCATTGCCCGAGACTGTGCCCACGACGCCTGCTTGCGTCGCGGGTACCTCCTTCAGCCATATTTCCCCCTTGTGCTGCCACAGTTTTAAACATTCAAAATATTTTACCTTTTTCTCTCGGGAGCGCATCAAACTGATGTGATCCCGGACATTGTCTAACACATTTTTATCAAAACTACCAATTCTGGGAAACGGTCTAGCACTCTTCCTCGTCATATTAAACCATAAATCACAATACCTTATTGCATAAGTACCGTACTTGGTATGCATGATACGATGGGCCGATCCGATCGGCGCCTCCATTAGCAGCACATCATTGCCTAACATTTCTACTGTTTGCATGGCTCCCATTCTGAGACAACTCCTACGCTTTCCAATAAAAATTTAAACCGGTGAAAGACAATCAAGATACTTTCACTTACCTGCGGACGATTTAAGTTGGCGGCACCCACACACCTGGATAAGATTTAGTAAGGCAACTTCCACACCTGGATAAGATTTGAAAAAGGCAACTTCCACACCCGGATAAGATTTAGTAAGGCAACTTCCAAGCCTATGAGAGTTTATACATCGGCTACTCTCACGCACCTCTATACAACAAAGACAACATGTACACCTGCTGCTGTGTATAGAACGGTAAAGCTGCTTACCGATCGACTAGGCTAACCCTTGCACCTAGCCCTTAAGGATCATACGATACCCATAACTTTGTTCAACAAATATTCACTGTTACACACTTTTTTCCTGCGCAGAAAAATACACGTCAACCCAGATATTGGTAATAGAAAAAAAAAATGTAAACCTCAATGGCTTTGTTCAAACACGTGGCAGCACAACCGGAAGTACGTGTAAGCAATTGTGCGACTAGTCGCATACACAGTGATGCGACCAGGCCCACGTGGTATTACCTTAACGCTATTATGCGACTCCCTCTAAACTTTTATCAACGAGAGAAAACAACTTTTCTCTCTTTGTCCCTGGATTCTGATCAGCGCTTCCTCTACACAATAACCGGCAGTACGCTCTCAGCAACACTGTGGTAATGAAAGACTAATGCGTCTCTCAAAAGGCGCCTCCACCCTTTTGCTGAGAGAGAACTGACCGAGTGTTACCATGTATCAGATAACGTGATAAACCTACGAGCCCCCAACTGTTGAATCGTGCAATGAACCTTTGGTACATTCCTGCCTATAAACCTCTAAGATTCACCTGCCTATAACCTCTAAGACAAAACCTGCCTATACCTCCTAAAACCATACGGTGTCGCTAATTAGCGCTGTGTTTAATTATACCATTAATAATAATTAATAGAAGTTATTCTTTCTAACATTCATATTTCATAGCCGCATGTTCTGATCTCCTCACCGATGCCACCGGAACGCTGTTGGAACAGAGTAGATCAGTACGGCACCAATCACGGTCCAATTGCCATTTACTAAACCATAGTTACAGAAAACATTCATTTCTTTATATGCTGACATTGCGATTAAACCAAATAATAATAATTCCTTTCGTGCTGCGGGACCATTGCTTTTAAATGTGTATGCGGGGAGAAATTACATTAAATTGTGTTGTGCGTTTGAGGGTCTGTGGGGCACTTAGCGACCAGCACTAAGTTGGAAAGGCTTCTGTGTATGTGTGTGAGCATGCCAGTATGGGTTTGGGAAAGATCACTAAAAAACTGGCTGTGCGTCTAAATAGCTATTTTGCGTTGTCCTATGTTTAACATGAAGTGCAGGGAAAACACTACTAATTTGCTACTTTTTGCTACACCGCGTATGTGTTAATGTGAATGCAGGGGAAAACACCACTACTTTACTACTGCTCAAATATGTTTGTGGTGATTTTAATGTGTTGCAAAGTTATTTTATGTCTGCTAAACACCGTCAATAGGTGTTTGGGGAAGATTGTGAAAAAGCTGTTCGTGCTACTTTTTAGCAACTTTGCGTTTTGAGTAGCAAAATTGCTACTTTTAGCAATTTTGCACTGTGGATTGTGTACTATGTATTTCTTTTCTAAAATGGAGTCTTGCTGCCATTCACAAGATGGTGTCTTGCGGCCAGTCGCCAAATGGCGTCGTCGCGATTAAATTTTAAACTGAACTTGTCTCAGCCAATTATTCAGCTTCGACAGCATACATACAAAAAATGCCCAAATATTAGATATCAAGAAACACATTTAAATAACAATTTATATAACCAGCGCTGTATATATGTGTTTCTATCTGATAAGGGAAGAGAAGACACATCAAATAAAAGTACATTTAATAAATATATCAAATATATATAATTCACATAAATCTAGCAATTATTAAATATATATATATATATATATAAATATACACATATATATTATCTACGAGTCAATATACTTGAGCACGTATGTGAGCAGCTCATTAATAAACTTGGCACCTCTGAATTAATCACTTTTGTATGGCAAGTGATACAAAAATTCATAAAAATATACATTAATTTACCGGAGTATCTAGTTCAGAGATTTTACAGTCTGGTAAAAGGTTACCACGTAGTTCAGTCCATAGCATTAGTCGACCTGTACAACCATCAATGTTCTACGGTCGATAGAAAGGTGCCCCTATGTTGAAGAAGACTGCACGGTAGACTAATATCTTCGGTAATGCACAGCACTCAACCATCTATGGTTTTCTGCCGATGATTTAAAACCATTGACCATTGATGGTAGAGCCATTGATGGCCATCATTAGTAAAGAGACATCCTCATCTCCTAACCAGGGAAAGGCTGTGTGCAGCTGGAGCCAGTGGTAGAAAGCAATTCCCAAAGTGCCAGGTGTTGGGTACAGAAGGTGATAAAGGTAACGTTTTGCAGGTGACATCTCTAGTCCTGATAGAACGTGGTAAAAACCATCAGATATACAGTATGTTGTTTCACCTCCGGTGTGTTGTATCTCAAATTAGAAATGGCCAGCTCTGGACAGATCGGTATAGGTAGCACTTTGAAATAAATTAAAAGTTCCAATGGAACTTTCATGTTTCTACCAATTACTGTATATCTGTTAGCCAATAAATCTAAAACTTTGGAATCCAATGGGTCACATGACCACATGAAATAGGACAGGACATCTCTAAGCTTCAGTTTACATGAAATTAAATGTCATCCAATCTCCAATCCTGATTTTCATTTATCTTTAATAAGCGAATAAAAAAATAGAAAAAGTACTTGACATTGTCATTAACCTATAAGGATACAGCCTCAGAATATACTTGTTTAGATTTAAAAAAAAAAGCAATTGTGTGTTTGATGGAAGAGTATGATCAGTACTGTTGAGCGCATGTTGGGAACTTTGGACGTCTGTGCCGTGTTTTGCAGCCAAGCCTCGAGTCTTCCAATGATCACGCAGTTTCCCTTCTGTGTATGCTATGTATTATTCATGGAATACATTTCCAAGCAGCTGCCTCTCTGAAGTTTCAGCTAATGTTAGGAAGAGTGAGAAAAAAAAATCACACAGCACCCAGAGAAGAGCTCTAGTGAGCCACCTCCAGCTTGAGCGTTGGGAGGACTATTCATGACCTAATACTGCTGCACTCCATGGACTGTTTGGCCATAAGGAACCATCATGAAGGACCAAACTAGTGAATTGTTATATTTAAAACATAATTCTACATTTTGGATGAACAGATGACCCTCCCTTGGCAGCACTTATGGTTCGTCCATCCACTGCTCTGTAGGAATCACCAAAGAAAAGACTGAGCTGCTACACAAGTGGAATTTTCCTTTAAATGTGGACTGCAAAACCTATAGTGATTGATAGACTCCTGAGCGGATTGTCTTCCAGGGCACTTGTGGTTGTGTCATTAATAGAGGAGGATCTGTCAGGACCAGATTGTCTCTGTGAAGAAATGTTTGTTCCAAGCCAATGTCTGTTCTCTGCTTGTAGGTGAACTCACGTGGACAAACCAGACAGGCGCAACTGATTCTACGATTTAACAAACTTAATGAAACAGTAAAGCAAATTAATAAAGGTAATACAAGAGGTGTTGTATAAAAATGTAGACATACATTCTCAATGTAGGCACCAGAATATCAACATGGACATTATCTGGACATATTGAATATTCACAATGTCCACATCGCCAGAATGTGAATGTGTCCACAGCGTTTTCAGCTCATTTTAGCTCTAAACCTAACACTAAAATGGACTGTCCACATAATGGCCGCTGTTCTGCGATAGCTAACACCATTTCAGTATGGCGTTAGCCATGGGGACCCATAGAATAAAATGCTTTACAATTTTTTATAAATTTTTTTATATTAATACCTTTTTTTTTTTTATGAAACAACATTTAATTTTTTTTTTAATATAATTTTCGTAAACAAAGCTTGAGTGTGTACGGGGTACTGCACGCCAGAGCTGGTAAGTTGCTTCATGTGCAATTTACTGGGCCTGGCAAGCATTAAGGTTGTTCTTCCAGCTGCCGGTCTGTGTCGCCAAGGAACTGAGCGTCATTTAGCTGTCCCTGTAAATTTTTATTGTCCTATTGCAGGCATGGCCAACCTATGGCTCTCCAGCTGTTGTGAAACTACAAGTCCCAGCATACCCTCCCACCGATCAGCTGGGACTTGTAGTTTCAAAACAGCTAGAGAGCCATGGGTTGGCTAGGCCTGTCCTATTGGATTGAATGAAGATTTTCTTAATTTTTAAAGAGGTCTTAAATAAGGACCCCAGTCATTATTAAACATTGTTGACTGGGGGGGAGGGGGTTTTAGTGGATATTAATTTTCTCTATGCTGTTTCTACTTGACTGATTCGCTGTTTAACTTTTGCAATTGTTAAACCAGTTTCACAGTTTGTGACCTTTGGGCAAATGGGCAGGGGCAAATTCCAGATTTCTGGAGGGGAGTTTCCAAATACTTGATTTTAAAGCGAGTGTGGCCAGCTCATGAAAGGGGCATAATTAGCATGTACAAGCTATAATCTACCTCTTACAAATTGCAGTGTATGTAATACATCAGACATTTGCAGTACCAATTATAATGGTTAGACGCGGCAGTAGGGCCAGCCCGCCTGATTTGAACTTTTTTTTTTTTTGCTCCAGATGTGGGCACCATTCCACAATCCAAGTCCCCTGCTCTGCGGAGCATGTTTGGGGTTCTTGGTGAGCGGTACAAGAACCTTGCACCGGCCCTGGACATATATCCACACATTGGTCTCCTTATACACTTGATAGTGTATGCAATATGGTATTAATAATTTTTAATAATTAACATTATATATGGTCTTTAGTATAGGCCAGTTAGTGGAGGAGGTTCCGGGCAACTGGAAACCCCCTCTGCGTTTGCCAATGCTGAGAGCTATGACATGGTACCATACCTAGAGCCCATAGTAGCCTATATATGGTTCTCCTTATTCTTGATGTGTGTCCCATTGTAAATCCATTATAATGGGCTCTTGGGACAGCTGTTCAGATCTGCACTGCTGTATTCCAGCAGGCAACTTCCAGTGTGGATGTTGGAAAGGCTGATGCTGCAGGTCTTTGCAGAACGTCTATTTTGTACAGGATATAACTTGCTGTTTCTGCCTAATTTTCCGCTGATTTCATTGTTCATATAAAGCACATTACTCATTTACTGCTTTTTTCTCATCCACATTGGCTCATACAGATCTCTGGCTGAAGCCTCTCCCATACTGGGCTCATCCACCTGGTTTGGCAGATGGAGACCTATTTATCCTGGGCAAGATAGGAGGCACATATTGCTTATTGAGAACGCGTTTTGTCATTATTAATGCCGAGGACTCCTAATCTCTCGCAGTCATGGAAATTGTGTTTTAAAATTAGCCCTGGACAACCTGTTTTTCTGTCATTGAAGTATTATTTACACACAGCAGAAAAGAGGCTCCGTGATATCACATCCATGTATCTAATCACAGAGGGGTCTATTTACTAAGCAGTGTTAGGAGACAGAGTGAAAAGTGATAAGGAAGTGATAAGGTGCCAGCCAATCAGCTCCCAACTGTCATTTTTCAAACACAGCCTATGAGATGACAGTTGGGAGCTGATTGGCTGGCACCTTATCACTTTCTTATCACTTTTCACTCTGTCTCCTAACACTGCTTAGTAAATAGACCCCTAAGTCCTTTTAATGGGTGGATCTTGCAGTTTTAAGCACTACGCACACTCTGCAGCCAAGCGCAACATCTACAAGTGATTGCGGCTCCGAGTCGTACGCATCTCAGTCAGATCTCCACTTGCGTCTGAATGGGCATAACCAGGTGGTAACGGAGAGTTAAAATGTAGGCTAAATTTAGTGAGGGGACGTCAAGAGCATATAGGCACATCTGTAAACCAGAGATGCCTTCCGGGAGGGGGCAGCCAGATCGGCAAAATCGGAGGCGAGTACAGCGGTTGTGGGCGGAGTGTGGGCGTGGTCACGTAATCGCGTCATTTTGGCCACACTCCCGCTACACAATGCCAATAATCTCGGCACTGTGAAGCAGGGGGCGGGGCCAAATGACGAAGCGTGAATCGTGTCATCTCCCCCACCAGCTGCGGGGGATTCTTATATAATCACGGGGGGGGGGCAGGAGGGGTCGGCGGCCCCCTTTCATTTCAAAGCCATTGTGGTGGTGAATAGAGGCCAAAATATGAAAATTCTGTAAATGTCCCAATATTTATGCATCTGACTGTATATGCACAGGGCCGTAACTAGGGTAGTGCAGCCTGTGCCATGGCACAGGGCACCGCAGGGCAGGGGGCGCTGTTTGGGCCTGTCAATTTTCTGTTTATTATCATTCTCACTTGTAGTTTCCTCTTCTTTTATCCCCAGCATCTCCTGGACCCCCTATCTCTTCCCTGGCCCTTCCTCATGAGGCCATGGCCCTTTTTGGGTGCGTTATGTCCCTATTTGAAAAATAGGGGGGCATCAATGCTCTTTTTGGTACAGGGCACCAAAAAGTCTAGTTACGGCGCTGTATATGCATACACTATTCTGTAATATATTATATATAAAATATATACAGTCAGGTCCAAAAATATTGGGACATTGACAGAATTTTCATATTTTGGCCTCTATTCACCACCACAATGATTTTGAAATGAAACAAACAAGATGTGCTTTAACTGCAGACTTTCAGATTTAATTTGAGGGTAATTACATCCAAATCAGGTGAACGGTGTAGGAATTACAACGGTTTCTATATGTGCCTCTCACTTTTTAAGGGGCCAAAAGTAATGGGACAAACTAAACAATCCAAAATCTAACTTTCACTTTTTAATACTTTGTTGCAAATCCTTTGCAGGCAATTACAGCCTGAAGTCTGGAACGCATAGACATCACCAGACGCTGGGTTTCATCCCTGGTGATGCTCTGCCAGGCCTCTACTGCAAATGTCTTCAGTTCCTGCTTGTTCTTGGGGCATTTTCCCTTCAGTTTTGTCTTCATCAAGTGAAATGCATGCTCAATCGAATTCAGGTCAGGGGATTGACTTGGCCATTGCATAACATTCCACTTTTTAGCCTTAAAAAACTCTTTGGTTGCTTTTGCAGTATGCTTTGGGTCATTGTCCATCTGCACTGTGAAGCGTCGTCCAATGAGTTCTGAAGCATTTTACTGAATATGAGCATATAATATGCCCGGAAAACACTTCAGAATTCATTCTGCTGCTTTTGTCAGCAGTCACATCATCAATAAATACAAGGGAACCAGTTCCATTGGCGGCCATACATGCCCACGCTATCACCACCATGCTTCACTGATGAGGTGGTATGTTTTGGATCATGAGCAGTTCCTTTCCTTCTCCATACTCTTCTCTTCCCATCACTCTGGTACAAGTTGATCTTTGTCTCATCTGTCCCTAGGATGCTGTTCCAGAACTGTAATGGCTTTTTTAGATGTTGTTTGGCAAACTCTAATCTGGTCTTCCTGTTTTTGTGGCTCACCAATGGTTTACATCTTGTGGTGAACCCTCTATATTAACACTTGTGAAGTCTTCTCTTGATTGTTGACTTTGACACATATACACCTACCTCCTGGAGAGTGTTCTTGATTTGGCCAACTGTTGTGAAGGGGTTTTTCTTCACCAGGGAAATAATTCTTCTGTCACCCACCACAGTTGTTTTCCGTGGTCTTCCGGGTCTTTTGGTGTTGCTGAGCCCTCCGATGCATTCTTTCTTTTTAAGAATGTTCCAAACAGTTGATTTGGCCACACCTAATGTTTTTGCTATCTCTCTGATGGGATTGCTTTGATTTTTCAGCCTAATGATGGCTTGCTTCACTGATAGTGACAGCTCTTTGGATCTCATATTGAGAGTCGACAGCAACTGATTCCAAATGCAAATGTCACACCTAGAATCAACTCCAGACCTTTTACCTGCTTAATTGATAATGAAATAACGAGGGAATAGCCCACACCTGTCCATGAAATAGCTTTTGAGTTGATAGTCCCATTACTTTTGGCCCCTTAAAAAGTGGGAGGCACATATAGAAACCGTTGTAATTCCTACACCGTTCACCCGATTTGGATGTAATTACCCTCAAATTAAATCTGAAAGTCTGCAGTTAAAGCACATCTTGTTTGTTTCATTTCAAAAGCATTGTGGTGGTGAATAGAGGCCAATATATGAAAATTCTGTCAATGTCCCAATATTTATGGACCTGACTGTATATATATATATATATATATATATATATATATTAAAAAGCAATGTACAGTATGTTGTGTGTATGTGTGTCAATAAGTGTAATGGCGCTGTAGACAATATATAATATACTGTATACAGCGCCATTACACTTACTGACACAACACAATTAGGGGGGGGGGGGAGCAATAGGCTGAAGTTCTGCCTAGGAGGCTGGGAAACCTGCATGCGGCCACAAAGATGCATAGGAGCCAAATAAGCAGCCTCCTATAGGATTTTAGGCAAAAGTGGATGATGTTTCCTTTTAAAGGTCACCAAATGTATTAATCACTGTATATTAGGAGGATCAGGGAACAAACACTGAGAAGTATTTGTCATTTTCACTAGAGAAAGTTGTCTGAAGTATCTGATGAATGAACAGAGCATGAAAATCACAGCACTTGTTCATTTATATTCCTTGCTCTCTGCAGAGTGTAGACCGGCCTTTGTAATCATAGCTGTTATCTCTATGTTACTGAGGATTGGGAATTAGAGTGTTCCGCCTACAAGCCCAGAACAGGAATATAACATCAGATGCATGCACAGATAATAACAATTGTGACATCTAAAGTCTCTTTTCCAGAGAGAGATTCCACAACAATTGAAATTTTAAAATGACACTTCAGAAGAGTCGCACTTATGTTTTATTGTATTTGTGTGCATGTGTGCATAGCATCTAGTTTAGAATAGATGCACACAGCACAGCTACATAGAATTCCATTCAGATCCTTATAATATGGCAGAAGTTCAGAATCAGATGTGGGAAGCGCAGATCGTTCAGCTCACATAGGACGGGATGCACTATATGGAAAATGCGCTAAACACCCATTTTCCGCGGTTTTACCGCATTTTCCATATGCACTATTGTCCTGACCGCCTGGCTCCGATGCGGAGGGTAACGCCAGCTTTTGCTGGCATTACCCTATAGAAGCCTATGAGCTTCTACCGCATCGCGCTGCTATTAGGGATCCCCCCCAGCATGCCCCGCGGCCGCCACATCACTCATGTGCAGATGGACTCCTGAGTCATAAACCAGGAAATCCGAGGCGCAGGGCGGATCGCAAAGGATAGCTCATTTCGGAAGAGCTGTCCTTTGCGCTACTGATCGTATATGTTAGTGCATATGCGATCAGTAGGAATGCGGTGACTGGCGGTAAGTATTGCACTATGTTAGTACATCCCACCCATAATGTGGCAGATGTATTAAGCTCTGGAAAGTGATAAAGTGTGAAGTGATAAATGACCAACCAATCAGCTCCTAACTGTCATGTTACAGGCTGTGTTTGAAAAATGACAGTTGCGAGCTGATTGGCCGGTGATTTATCACTTTTCACTTTCATACATTTGCCCCAGTGGCACAGCCTAGCTCTATACAATTTCATTCAGATGCATAGTAAAAGAGGGGGAGAGAGAGAGAGAATAAGTCTGTCATGTGTCTGACATGCGCAGTGGGCAGTATGATGAGGGTGAGTGCCCCCACCCTTCCCCCAACGGCTCCCACTACTGGGGAGACAGACGAGGAGGCCGCCGTAGTTATATGACAGCTAAATAATGGGGGTAAGATGTAAGGGGTACATTTACTAAAGTGCAGGTTTTTAGAAGTGGAGATGTTGCCCATAGCAACCAATCAGATTCTATGTAAAATGTATCTAGCACCTTCTAGAAGATAATAGCTAGAATCTGATTGGTTGCTATGGGCAACATCTCCACTTCTAAAAACCTGCACTTTAGTAAATATACCCCTAAATTTACTTTGAACCAAGTATTTAAGTTTTGCAAACAATGCGCAGTTGTCACAGTAAAACTAAAATATCTACAATGTTCACATAGATAATGTGCATAGATGGGCAATATGCCTGGTCTTTAGGCCATGAACCCATAATGCAAGATGTTTCACTATAGTCCTGAATGTGTATTAAAATATGATGGACTCTACTCTTTTGTAGTACCTTGCAGGCTGGGGGCCAAACACAAACAAGTGGCCCCGGATTTTCTCTGAAAAAAAAACTGTGATGGAAAATTATAGATAAATACAGTATAAATGTTATATTACTGCTATGCCACGGGGTGACTCTGAGGGTGTAAACTGAGTATCGCCTTGAGCGCGGGTAATTCTTGGCAGGATGTGGCCGTGCTTCAGCTTTGGGAGCTGGACGATGTCTTGGCAGGATGGGCCTAAAAGCCGTGAAGATGAGGTGGCCTTTGGGTCGTGCAGCAGCCTTTGCTAGTTGCGGCCTGAGGGCCAGAGGTGAGATGCAGCCTTTGGGCTGTGGAAGCAGCCTTGAGGGCTGGTCGGCCTTGGCTAGTTGCGGCCTGAAGGCCGGAGGTGAGATGCAGCCTTTGGGCTGTGGAAGCAGCCTTGAGGGCTGGTAAGTCTCTGATGGGATGAATAGAAAGAGGTGACGCGTCGCCGGGTTGACACTGGCACAGGCACGCTGAATTGCGCAACAAGGACACTGGAGTGCAGCCAATGTTGCCGGGTTGACACTGGTTTAACAATACTGGATTGCGCTCTTGGGACGCTAAAGTGCGGCTAATGTCACCAGGTTGACAAGCCACCGGACACTAACATGCGCCCGGGGGTGCACTCTGTACCGCTAGGATGGCACACAGAGATGCACGCTGTGCTGCCTGGATAACTCGAGCAGCACACAGCAGGTGGAATGCAGATCATGCCCCTGGATGGAACACAGCGGCCGAGGTAATTTATCACGACTGGAACAATGGAGAGGCTGGAACACTGGAACTCTACTGGCATACAAGAGACACAGTCACAAACCGGAATATGAAACTTCTATCACTGGCATGAAGTGAAAGCCTAGCTGGAATTTAACAGAAACGGCCCAACCAGAGCAAGTCTCCCTAATGACAGACCAGTGAGCACCTGGGCTGTGCAGAGACAGGAGAATCTATCAGTGTGCACCTGATAGTGCACACAGACAGGCAGTAATTAGTGCAGAGGCTCAGCAGCAACCAAGACTGGAACTGCAAACAATATGCTGCTAAGCCCAAACAGGAGGAAGGAGGAGACTTCAGCGAACACTTGTCCGGCGTTCGCCTCGCATGGCATTTGCAGTGTGATGGCTTGTGACAATTACATTTATTTTATAAATATATATATATATATATATATACAGTATATATATTGTAATAGGATTGGGGTAGGAGGTCCCTCTCCTGGTGTAGTCAAAAATATAAATCCTAGCCTGTCTGGGCACTAACTAGACAATAACTTCCCTCTCTCAAAAAGTGATAGGGCCTGCTGCCCTCACCACAAACATAGCATATGCAGTTTACCTACAAGAAGTATATCACAGTGTCTCTGAACAAGCCTGCTTGCTCTCCCCAGGTGTGAGAACCTGAGCCATAGCCCTACACAGCTTATATTAGACTCTCCCAGCTGCAGGCACTGATTAGCCTGCTCTCAGGTAGAAGGCCGGATAAGCCAAACCGGCTTTGTGGATTGGGTCCTCCCTTCACTCTCACATCCACACCCCCAGGACCCGTTATCCGGCTTTTACTCAAAGCCCAACTCTTATCAAGCACAGACATTTCCTGCGGGTTTTAAAACACATGTTAAGAACCTGGTAGACACTATAGGCCATCTAGCACTTTTCCAGTGCTTCTATCACATATCCCCCCCATTAGTTTTGACCTGTGGGGCGAAACAACTGCAGTCCCCAATCAATAAACACGCAACAAAGCGTATGCATTGGCCAGCTGGCTTCCTGGCCTGTGTTCTACTGTAAATTTAAAGTTTTGCAATGCTAAGAGCCACCTCGTTATTCTCCCATTGCTCTTTTTATTCTCTGACATCCATTTCAAAAGGGCATGGTCAGTGATCAACCTGAATTTCATTCCCATCAAGTAGTACCTGAGAGTTTCCAATGCCCACTTTATGGCCAACACTTCTTTCTTAACTGTAGCATAGTTTCTCTCATGTACATTAAATGTTCTGCTTAGGACTTCTCCTATGCCTACATCTGATGCATCGGTTTGCACAACAAATTCCCTGTTAAAGTCAGGTGTCATCAGCACTGGTTGGGTACACAATGCTACCTTTAACTCCTGAAAAGCTTTTTCTGCTTCAGGACTCAATTTAAAGGCAGACTTTCTGTCTGCCTTTGGTAAGGTCTGTCAGTGGGACTGCAATGGTAGCAAAATTAGATATAAATCTCCTATAATACCCCATGATTCCCAAGAATGCTCTCACCTGCTTCCTATTTTGGGTTTCGTGGCCAATTTTGTATTGCCTCAATTTTATTAAGTTGGGGCTTTATCAAATCTCTGCCAATGATGTATCCAATATACGTTACTTCTTCCATTCCTAGACAACATTTTTTTGGGTTGGCTGTCAATCCTGCCCTAGAGATGGAGTCCAACACTGCTTGTACCCTGTCTAAATGAGACTAGCAATCGGGACTATAGATGATTACATCATCTAGGTAAGTAGCAGCATACTGTCTATGGGGTCTTAGAATTTTATCCATTATCCTTTGAAAGGTAGCAGGTGCCCCATGTAACCCAAATGGCAACATCTTATATTGGAACAGCCCTTCCGGTGCAGAAAGAGCTGTATTTTCTTTGTCACTCTCAGTTAACAGCACTTGCCAATTCCCGTTTGGTTAAGTCTAGAGTGGTCAAGTACCTTACTGTCCCTAATCTTTCAATAAGTTCATCCATCCTAGACATTGAACTTTGACACACTGTTCAATTTACGGAAATCATTGCAGAAGTGCAAACTCCTGTCAGGCTTTGGAATAAGCACAATGGGGCTTGACCACTCACTATGCGATTCTTCAATTACAGCCAATTCCAACATGTCTTTGGACACGGATTACCTTTGGGCTTCTGGGAATCTATAGGGCTTTTGGTTAATCTTTACCCCTGGATCAGTGATTATGTCATGTTTAATGACTGTGGTTTTACCCAGTATATCGGAAAACAAAACCCTATTTCTGATAAGAAATTCTTTAACTTCCTGTTTTTGAATGGCTAATACAGGGTTTTAGCTACTGTCACTTCAGTAACCAATCGCCCTGGGCTTACCAAAGGGGCTGGGATGGCTGACAGAGCTGCTCTATCCTTCCAAGGTTTTATAAGATTTACATGGTATATCTATTCTGGCTTTCTTTTCCCAGGCTGGTAAAGTTTCTAATTAACCTCCCCCACTTTTTCTAGCATTTCAAAGGGTCCTTGCCACTTAGCCAAAAGTTTATTTCCTACTGTGGGAACTAACACCAGCACTCTGTCCCCAGGAGCAAAGATGCGTAACTTGGCATTGCGGTTGTACACCCGCTGCTGTGCCTGTTGGGCCTGTTCCAAGTGCTCTGTCACTGTCGGCACCACAGTAGCAATTCTTACCTGCATTTTGGAAACATGCTCAATAACAGTTTTATACGGACTGGACTGCCCCTCCCATATCTCTTTGGCAATGTCAAGTAATCCCCTTGGGTGTCTCCCGTAAAACAAATCAAAAGGTGAAAACCCGGTGGAGGATTGGGGAACCTCTCTTATGGCCAACAACAAATAAGGTAAAAAGTAATCCCAATGTTTTGCGTCTTTGTCCACCACTTTCCTTAACATGTGTTTTAAAGTTTTGTTAAACCTCTCCACTAACCCATCGGTCTGGGGGTGATACACAGAGGTTCTTAACTGATCAATTTTAAACAGGTGGCATAACTTTCGTGATTTTTTACATAAATGGGGTACCTTGGTCAGTCAGGATTTCCTTAGCTATACCCAATCTGCTAAAGAGACAGACTAATTCTCTAGCAATGGTTTTTGTTGACGTATTACGCAATGGTATAGCTCCGGGGTACCTGGTAGCGGGGTACCAGAATATATTGATGGACCCGGGAAGATTTCACTAAAGGTCTAACCAAATCCATAGCTATTCTTTCAAACGGAACCTCAATATGGGTAATGGGACAAGTGGATTTTAAAAATTTGACCTTGGAGCATTACCAGTTATTTTATTATTGCCAGTTATTTATATAGCGCACACATATTCCGCAGCGCTTTACAGAGAATATTTGGCCATTCACATCAGTTCCTGCCCCAGTGGAGCTTACACTCTATATTCCCTATCACATGCTCACACACATACACACATACACACTAGGGATAATTTTTGTTGGGAGCATGATAATGACATTCAGGGCAGGATGCACAATACACAGATACTTCTTTATGGACCCTGGGCCAGAAAAACCTCTGCAAAATTCGCTCAGTGGTTTTCTCTACCCCTAGGTAACCTGCGGTTATGTGACCATGAGCCAGGTCTAATACTGTTCATCTACTGTATATGCCTTGGAAACTACCAATTGTTCCACAATATCTCCCTCTTTCTTAGTCACTTGATACAAAAAATCCTGGCTTACTGTCATGTGAGGATATGACAACTATCAGGGTCTACAGGTTTACAATCACTTTTACATACTCCCTGGCTTTTACCAGAGTAGGGTCATTTAACTGCTCCATAGCAAAGATCTCTTTTCTGACTACAAGATCAGGCAGACAATCAACTGGTTCAACAACATTTCCTATCTCAGTGGAAGGCTCATCATATGGCGAAACCCACCATTGCTCTCAGCATCAGCATTCTCTGGTTCACCAATCATACTAGAAAAATCAGTAACCTTCTCAAATGGGTCGGGGTTATTTACTTCGGTAACAAATCGTCTTTCCCACAACTTCCAGAAGTGAGCAATGTCTCTGCCCAATATTGCATCATACATTTAGCCATGAACCAAACCCACAGAGACTACAGCGGAACCACACTGCGTTTCTATGTTCATTTCCGCAGTAACATAATACTGATTATCCCCATGCATGCAAGTCACACCAACAGTTTTCCCTTACGATTCAAGGGGTTCACCAGTTCAGCTTTCATAAGAGTAACCAGGGTACCAGAATCTAACAGTGCCTCTACCCGGTTGCCTTCTATCGTGACTACACACATTTACTTATCTGTCTCATTGTGTCGGTCAACAGTACAGGCTGGCTGTGCAAAGAAAGACACGCTGCGATTGACATAAGCAGTATCACATTGCATAGGTTCAGAGGTAAGTGAACAATTAGCAGCAATATGGCCCAAACTACCACATCGAAAACATTGTATCATATTGTTATCAAGTCTTTTACGGGGTAGGAACCTTCCTGGCCCTGCTGGCCTATTTCCAAGTTCCAAACCCACAGTCTTAAGTTCATTCCACCGCTCAGCACCCTTCTCCTCTGGAACAGTTTTACCAGTGATCACGGGAGATTGCCGTTGCGGAATTGGGGCTCGGTGGAGCGCACTCAACAGTTCTTCAGCCGCCACATACCTCTCCACCAGTTCAACCAATTGGTCTGCTGCTTTAGGGTCCGCATGGCTCACCCACTTACGCAAAGTTGCAGGTAGAGGTTGCAGGTATCGATCCATTCCGATCCTTTCCCCGATCTGTGGTCCTGTTAGAATCTCTGGTTGCAGATATTTTATGGTCAGATGGACGATGTCATGCATTTGAGAGCATGGAGGCTTTTCTGTTTCGAACTCCCAGCGGTGGACTCATTGGGCACGAACAAACACTGTGACTCCCAATCGAGTTAGGATTTCTTGTTTTAGTGTATCATAGTCTTTAGCACAAGTCAAAAAAAATATGCTTTTTGCGGTTCTCCAGATAGGAAGGGTGCCACAAGACTTGCCCACTGCTCTTTAGGCCAATTCTTTCTCTCAGCTGTTCTTTCAAAGGCCGAAAGATATGCTTCACAATCATCACTCTGGGTCATCTTTTGCATAAAGTGGCTGGCCTGTATGGCAAGAGTGTTAGTTGGAACGTTATTGGAAGCATCTCCAGACCTAGCTGCCAGCTGCTGTACCGCCTCTTTTAAATCCTGGCGGTTCTCCTCTATGGCCACTTGTTGTTGCCTCTGGGCTTTCTCAAGCTAGTTGGAGTTAGTTTTTATTGTGCAGTAATAAAAATGAAAATCATAAACATAAATCCTAGCCCATCTGGGCACTAACTAGACAATGACTACCCTCTCTCAAAAAGTGGTAGGGTCTATTGCCCTCCCCACAAACATAGGCATATGCAGGTTACTTACAAGACATATATCACAGTGTCTCTGAACAAGTGTGCCTTCTTGCTCTCCCCAGATGTGAGACCCTGAGCCATAGCCCTACACAGTTTATATGAGACTCTCCCAGCTGCTGGCACTGATTAGCCTGCTCTCAGATAGAAGGCCAGAAAAGCGGAAACGGCCTTGTGTATGGAGCCCTCCCTTCACTCTCATATCCACACCCCCAGGACCCATTATCTGGCTTTTACTCAAAGCCCAACTCTTATCAAGCACAAGCAGACATTTCCTGAGGGTCTTAAAACACATATGTTAAGAACCTGGGAGACACATATATAAGGTACAGATAATATCCAACAATGTCTCAACTATATGCAGCTGTCCCTATAATTCACCTGCTTCTGAGGAGGCAAGCAGTAGATTTAGGCAAATAAGTTAAAAAGGTGAGCAAAATAGTAAGTATCGCCATGAATTTTAATAAGAGCACATTTAAAACGTACATCAAAGATAAAAAAACATCACTTTCAAAGAGTTGTCTGCCAGTGGTCAGCCCGCCAGTCTCATCAGTCTGTTTGTAATGTCATCAGTGAGCAGCGTTAGTCCTACTTGCTGGTAGTTAGTCCTACTTGCTGGTTGTGACGCGATGACAACACTCCACACGCGCCCAAACGCATTTTGTCAGTGACTTCGTCAATGGAATTAAGATATTTCTTTCCTCCTATTTAGTCATTAGGGGGGGAAGGGGGGGGGGTCAGAAGGGTTCTGAAGAAAGTCCCCTGATTTGTACCCCAAAATATGGATTTTGCACTTCTTTTCTCCTGCCTTTTGCTGGAGAAACGTTTTCGCCTGATATTGCCTATGGAGTTTTCGCCTAGGCGAAAACGTCCTGGAATTGAATACGGCGATACTTTGAAAACAGGCAAAAACCGCGCATCGGCAAAAACCTTTAACTGATCGCCTCTAATTGAATACGGCCCAATTCCGGGATAGATGCCTTGGTGTACCGTTGGAACAAATGCTTAGACAAGTATGGGGACTATGTGAAAAAATAGTCTGTACCAAGGCCATACTGTTTATTGATTATACATATATGTGTACCCTATTTATTGAAGTATATACAGTATATATATATATATATATATATACAGTATATATATATATATATACACATATATATATATATATATATATATATATATATATATAGTACATGCCTCATTGCAATTCACCCTGATTGTTCCTGGGTAAAATAACATGATACTAATACAAATCACTCCAGACATATTTGCATTGCAAAAACACCTGTTATATCCTGTGTGTCTAACCCTCACTGTAATTCACCATGTAAATATAAATGAATATCAAGTACATGGAAAGTACTTTTGTTTTGCCATCATTGCATTAGTGGCCAATAATATTTTCCATGCATTCACTATCCTTTCAGACATATTATTTTCTACTTCTGAAGCTGTCTTGTCTGGGGATCGATGTGACCTATAATACTCGTATTCCAGTACACAGAGTAGATCTCACTGGTGGTGGCTCTCTATGGGCCTGATTCAGACCCGCTCGTGAGCGGGTTGATGTTTGGCCACTGCGCATGCGCACGCTGGAGACGGTTTTGACATGCGCATGCGCGAGACCCGGCTAGCGACGCTCGCTCCGTCGCTCCGGGTCTTGCACCAAAAGGTGTCGGCTGTCGATTTTGATCGACAGCTCGCACCGTTTTGGAGGCGGGCAGGGGGGGTGGCTGGCCAAATGGAGGCGTTCCTGGCAGAACGCCTGCCATTTGGGGGCGGCTATTAAGAGCCAGAAGCTCATTGGGGCTTGCGGGACGAGACCCTACCGCAAGGGTCTCGTCGCAAGCCCCGATGGTCATGATGGTCGAGACCATCGTGATCATCACCTGGCCGCTCGCAATAGCTGTGGGTGGTCACCCACAGCTATGCGAGCGGCCCGGAGGCCGCAACAAAAAAACACAAAAAACGCACTGATTCAGAGTGAGCGCTCTTTCAGAGCGTCCGGCTCTGAATCAAGCACTCTGTACTATGGGCCTGATTCAGAGATGGACACTAAGGGGTATATTTACTAAAGTCAGGGCCGGATTAAGGTCTGTGGGGGCCCCTGGGCAACAAACTTGTGGGAGCCCTTATATACCACAGTTTCTTGTCACCCTAGGAACATTTTTGTTCCTTTTTATTCACCTCAGTAGTAATGCCCCTCTTGCAATGCCCCCAATAGTAGTCCCCCCCATACAGTGCCCCCAGTAGTAGTCCCCCCTATGCACTGACCCCAGTAGCGCCCTCCCAGTGCCCCCATGAAGCGCCCCCCCTACGCAGTTCCCCCTGTAGCGCCCCCCCATGCAGTGCCCTCTGTAACGGCCCTACCCTATGCAGTGCCCCTTACACACACACACACAAAAAAATCCCAACTTACCTGAATCCTCGCTCCTGACGTGACCACCACAGTCAGCCTAGAGTCCCGGCTCTTCTCCTTCACTATGGGAGAGATGTTAGCGTCATGACGTCTCTCCCATCACGCGCTGCGGGGGGAGCCGGAAGGCGGAGCTCATGAGTGAGCTCCAGCCGGCTCCCTCTGTTGTCTGTCTCTGTCTGACTCTCATCGGCTGCTGTAACAAACACACAGCTGCCGGCAGCGGCTGTGTGTTTGTCACTGTGTAGTGTGGCAGCGCTCCCTGCGGTCTACACTACACTAGCTGCTGTCTACAATACACTAGCGGTGGGGACACTAGCGCAATTGCGAAAATATACTAATGACTCACTCGCCACCCAGTGCTTAGAGACGCTCACTGACAGCATCTCACTTCTGCTACTCACGCACAAAACGGGAAACATCGAAACATCCAACACTGATTAAACGGCCATCAGCCTTCTGAGTAAGTCTTATGGTGCATACACACAGTACGATTAAAATGAATGATAATGATATTGATCGTTAACGTTCATATCGTGCATTTTTCGCCCACCAACGACCTGCGATGCAGGGGCAGATATGGTTGATATCGATAGTGACCATCACCAATGCATGGAGGCCAACCTGGTCGATATCGACCAGGTTACTATAGGGACCCACGCAGTTGGTGGGTACATGGTGTGCTGGATGATCGCTATCGATCATCCAGCACACTTGGGAGATCGAACAACAATATCGTTACCGTTGTCGATAGTCCCATCTGTACGCATGCTTAGAGCAAGTCACAGTGCCCCCTAAGCAATCATGCTGCTGCCGTTTGGAGACGGGGAAGGGGTGGTGACAGCCAGAGAAAAGGGGGGGGTCTCGGACCCATTTTCTGAGCAATGCCTTAGAAATACACGGCCTTGTCTCACTTGATGCTTGAATTTGAACGTTTTGGACAGCTGTCCAATTTCAAGATTCATTTTTCCAAATCCTGGGCTTTATATTTGTCTGCTCACGCCGGTAAGTGTGTAGCCGCGCCACCCTCCCTACGGCCCTGCTCCCAGCAGAACGTATAACCCTGGTGCTTGCACCATTTTCACCAATTATTGCTGAAGTGCTTTATGATAGGAGCCGGCTTCTGCTGAAATGCTCCTCCGGATGAGCCTCAATAAGTTTATGCCAAATATATCACATGGCTCATCTGCTGCCCACAGGTATGAGAAATCTTTCTCTCCTCCAAAGATATCCCTGCTTGAACACACATGAGTTGTTCAAGCATGTCCCTTAAATCCTGAATTGATGCAGACGCTGGCAGTGGCAGTTCCAGAGTTGGGGCTGCAGCACAGTCCAAAATTCAAATAGGGGAGCCACACCAACTGCCACCCCAAACGCTGCTTAACATCACCGGCTGGGACTCACTAGCAGTTGGTGTGGCTCCTCTTTTTGAATTCTGGACTTCGCTGCAGCCGCCACCTCTGGAGTCTGTATTTAAATATTATACAGTAGCACTAAGTACTAACATGTGCTGTCGCTGTGAGCAATGAGAAACCAACAGAACATAACAGTACAGGGCCATAAGATGTAACCAGTGGTAACAATGATCTCTAAATTGGAAGGGCAGTCCCTTGTTACCTTTATCAGGTGTTTGGGATATTCTTGACTCCAAAGCCCAGGTTGCTAATCAGAGACTGATCGTTTTGGCTCTTGGGCATTGTGGCCTGCATACTCACGCTCTACTCATCCAGACTACTCACAAAATGCCTAAAAATTACTGTAAGTGCCTTTGACATGCTAGAAATGGTGGTGTAACAAGATGTAACCATGCACATTTGAGTTGTATGTGTATTATCTGTTGCTGGGGGTATGTCTGACACCTGCCCTTGCACAAGAAGGTGAATTTAAACCTTGTGAGCGTGCTTTGTTTCATGTGGGCAGCAGTCTATTATATTCTATTTTGTACTAGCAATATTAGAAATTATCCAGCAAACGTTTGAGTTTGATACTGTTTAAGCTTTTTGTTATCTTTTGTATTTTGGTTTTTTATATTCTGGCGGTTTCTTTGGTAAGCTCTCCTGTGCTTAACCACTTTGCTAAGGCTTTTTTTTTCTTTTAACCCCTGAGTTGGTCACATTCCGTGTTTTTATAATAGTGTAATTGCCTTCCATTTGATACAATTTCTTCAGTATGTGCTTATTGTTCTCCGTCATGGGAATCCACTGTCCAGTGATCCCTAAATCCCTACTGTGCGGTTGTATGTACTACAGATCCGAGACCAATCTGCACAGGGAATGGCACATCTGGTATACAGGAGCAGGTTTGGATTGAAAAGCTGGTTCTAATAGCTGGTTTCTCGTACGTTCTAGGCACATAACATCCTTACACTAAACCCTTTCTCCACCTCCACCTCGACCTTTAAATAAAGTAGGGCATATCTGTATTTAAATGTAGCCGTTAGCAGCCAAGCATCATTGTATAGCCCCCGCTTCCCTCTGTGATATTGCTTGGCTCATAGTCTTAAATTAATTCTGAGTGTAGTACTGCAATAGCTTAGTCCACCTAAAGAATAGTTTTCCATAATAAATATGGTTAGTAGTAATGTCCCAGTGGCTGTTACAATAAGGGTCGCACTAATGTAATGTTTTGAAATAATGACGCTCCCTATTTTGAAAGGGACTTAAAATAAAAAACAAAACGGAGTTTACCAAATAATAAAGCTAACGAGCTGTTTGGCTGAAGAAATATATTACAGGGCGAAGCAGAAATCTAGACAAAGTCATTAATGCAATAGTATTTTTACAAATGGTGTTTGAGTGCCTTCTGTGGTTCTTGTTATGCTGTGTGCTTTGTACATTTAGTTTATGGACTGTCAGCCGTGTTGCATACCCCGGTTTCCACTGCAGAATATTCCTGCGGTTTATCATGCAAAGCCAGGTTTGCTTAGCATGTAATTTAATCTTCTGCTCCAAAGCATCCCCATTACTTGGTTATCGCAAAATTATTATTTAATAAAAATGTATGTCGTGTGATCTATACTTTATTAATTTGGTGAGCCGCTTTATCGATCGTCGCAGATGCTATGGACGTAAAATTTGTCACCGTTATTGGCTGAGTGTCAGATTTTACTAGCATTCCAGAACGTGGGTTTCTGAGGGCACCTTGCAAATAATTCTTACCTGATCTGGAAACGCTGTCATTTGGGAATTAGCAGAGGAAACATTTGTTTGCGTGTCTTTGGCACTAGGCTTTGTAAATTAAAATAGGACTGTGAAATCTGAGTAATAACATTCAATAATAGGATACTATGTATACCTCCTGACCAGATAGGTAAATGTTTGTTTTTATTTATATCTGTCTGCAAAATAACTTTTTTTTTTTTTTTATACCTTTTTGGGAGGGGGGGATGTATAATAGGTTGGCAGGTGTAGTAACCATCATAATCGTAGCTAACCATTACACAGTCTGTGGGGCAGCACAGATGATGTAATGGTTAGCATTAAAGCTGCATACACACACAACGATTTTTTTTATGAACGATTTTCTGTCAATTATTTGTCACATTTTTTAAAGTGTAATGAACGATTTTTTTGAACTACATTCTATTTTTGCATATTCCCTTAATGAAAATCGTTGGTCAGTCTGACTGAACTACAAACTAGAAACGTGAACGATAATCATTCATCGTTTTAACTTGGAAAGTTAACAATTTTTTTTCAACGATTGAACGATATATTTAATGATGATCTTTCAAAAAATCGTGTGTGTGTATATGCACCTTAATGCCTCACAGCACTGAGGTCATTGGATCCATTCCCACCACGGCCAGAACTGTGTGGAGTTTGTATATTCTCCCTGTGCTTGTGACTGGAAATAAATAAATAACCTCACTACATCTTGAGTCACTTTCCAATGTTGATTTGATATCCCCAGCATTACAAAGCCACGGCTCCCGCCCCTCCTGGGCCCCAACTACCACTTTGACTTAATTACTATGTGCTGTAGGGGAGAAATTGGTGGGCTTGCGCCAAGAAAGATGAACACTGTATAGTATATAGACACTATAAGATTATCTGTCCAATCTGGCTGGCTGGAACGAAAATCTGGTAATGTATGGGAGCAAATGACAATCGACTATTTGTTCCCAAACATTGGAAAACGAACAAAAATTTAGATTCAGACCAAATTGCCTGAACTCCTGTTTTTGTCAGTTTCCCAGTATTTGGGATCAAAAGCAAGATTGGCCCCCTGCCTATATATATATATATATATTTTTTTTTTTTTATTTTTTTCAGTCCTGGGCCCCACAATTTGTGATGGTGGCCCTAGAGGAAGGTACAGTACCATGCTGTGGTTGGTAACATGTTGTGCCTGGTCACATTGCATGGTATTTGCTCCGTCCAAGCAGATTTTGCTTTTGATCAGTAGTAAAACAACTGAAAACAATATACTATTTGTATGCTCTATGCAGCTGCTGTTTGTCATTCCTTACACTGGCTTTTGGAAGGAAGCACAGAAAAACGAAATGGTTTTAGAATATATGATGCTAACTTAAAAAAATTACATTTTCATATTGGGGTCTGCCATTAAATGTGTGTGACCCAAGCAAGATATTAGCCCATATAATATGTTACCCAAGAGCGTTTGTTTACAAGATCCAGCAATGTTTGGCTGCCGGTGGAGTAATATTTGGTTTGATTGATCTGGGTAACAGACACTGCTAGGCAGCTGTGGCACTGTCTTACCTGACCTCTCCCACTTCTAACTCCCATTTTGTTCTATATTTTATTTAGATGTTAGTTTTCTTCAAGATACAATGCATAGGTGATGTAACTTGGTTAGAACCCTAAATCCCTAAAAGACCTGATGATGAAGATATGATACAATTCGAAACTGTTCCACCGAAGGTTAAGATGTATACACTTTGAGACCTATATTTGTCATAAAACTGAAGAGTGAATGGGGAACACATCTGAGGGTAGATGTAATAGCCTGCCACTTGCAGGCAGAGATATGTTCCCTGATGCTGTTCCCAGTGCTGTTACATTTACCCCCTGCTTTGGACATGTACATTTATCCTCAGATGCATGTAGGCCCTTTAACTGGGAAATGCAGAGTGGTCTACTTCGACCACCTCAATCAACAGTTACGAGTTATTTTGTGGAGACTGAGGCATCAATAGTGCATTTCTCTATTCCTAGTTATCTGATAATATGTTAAGGGGTGTATCTACTAAACTGCAGGTTTTTAGAAATGGAGATGTTGCCCATAGCAACCAATCAGCTTCTGCTTAACATTTATCTAGCACCTTCTAAAAGATAATGGCTAGAATCTGGCTGCTATGGGCAACAGCTCCACTTCTAAAAAGCCGCACTTTAGTAAATATATTCCCCCTAAGTGCCCCGTTGCCTGCACGAGTTCCAGCTCTGCCTCCTGTTGCCTGAAAAGGAACCTTGGGAGGAACTGTATGACTTTGTATGAGCTCCCATGGATGGGTAAAGGCTTTTTAGACTCCAGCCACATTTGGTTCCTTTTTGAAGTCTGTAGCATGTGTACATGGTATAGGTGGTCAGCATTAGCTGTTTACCCAGCTTTTTAATGCATCATAGATTAATCAATTCTACAACCACGTGTGTAGCATCCCTACTAAGGGCCCCCATACATCCGACGCATTCGGTATGAATGACCGGCTGACGCATGGCCGGCAGTTCGATTCCCGGCAGCGGCAGCCCGACAGATGCAGAGATCCTGGCAGTGGAAGCCCGACAGCGCTGGAAATCCCGATTGTCCCTAGGTAAGTACAAACTAACCTAACCCTCCTTAGGGGTGCCTAACCCTAACCTCCCTTCCCCGCTGCCTATACCTAAGTCCCCCGGGGTGGTGCCTAACCCTCCCTAGCCTAACCCTCCCGGGGGGTGCCTAACCCTAACCCTCCCACCCCGCGGCTTTCCGTTCGTGGCACCAGGCATCCCTTCGATTGGGAAAAATGACAGACGTCTAGATTTAGACGTCTGTCATTTAACCCTGGCTGGGATAAAGCAATCGGGAAGCCGGCTGTCGGGCTTACGTCAGCCGGTTTCCCGATTGAATCCCCGTCAGAGATTGATTGCAGCAATCGTGCAATTGATTGTGTATAAAAAATCTTTCTCTTTTTTTCAATCGATTGTGGCAATTCTGCAAAAGATTGAAAAAGGGAAAGATTGTGTATAAAAATCGATTGCAAATTGCACGATTGCTGCAATCAATCTCTGATGTATGGGGGCCTTAATAGTACTTGCTATGCATATAGTATATTATACACTATACAGTATAGCGTATGTGTATAATACAGTATGCATAAAATTAAACACCCACTGTGCCTATGAATACGGTGGAATTTGCAAGCTTACAAGTGCTAAGAAGGTTGCATTAGTGGTTCCTCTTACGATGTACTGTGCATATGTAATTTGCTCCTTTTGCAATAAAAAAAAAATAAAATCCCATGCATCCATCCATTTACTGCTGGAAAATAAGGATTTTCGCCTAGAGCGAATATATAATGTATTTGCTATTAATGAGAATAGTAGGTTACAGGTATTTTTTTAATTTGCTTTTTTTTTTTTTTTGTATCATGTTATTGTACCTTCTATTGCCGGTACTGTACATATCTTGTTCATGCTGGTATTTCTAGTCCTAGCTAGTTGTTGTATTGCCATACAAGGGAATACAATTGATTTCATAAGAACAGACAGTATGTAAATTCCCGTAGATACATAGTTAGTATAATCAGAGGAAGGGCCCTGCTCGTATGTGGGGCTTTGGGTGGACACAATGGGGGAGAGGAGGGCAGAGGCTACGGCGTTAGGAGGGGGGTGAGCTAGAATGGAAAGAAGATAATTAATAGGCACAGCTGAATTCTGGGAGGCTGGATGAAAGTCTGCTGGAGTGACGAGAAGGGCACTGAAGAGGTTCGAAGCAGCCCGGAAGAAACCTAGAATGCCAGCGTGGGACGCGTGGTCAGGGAGGAGGGGGTGAGGTGGCATTCCTTAGCGGAGTAAAGTGGGCAGGAAAGGAAATAAGGCGGGAGCTGGGAGGGTGAGCGCTTTGTAGGTGAGCTAGCGGAGTCTGGATTTAATGCTGAGTGGTATAGGGAGCCAGTGGTGACTGATGGAGAGGGGTGGTAGGGCAATGAGTGAAGAGAATGAGGCAGGCAGCTGAGTTGGGGCCGTGAGATGGTAGTTAGAAAGAGAGGAGCAGATTACAGTATGCAAGTCAGAAGTAGTGATGGCATTAATTAGCGTTTTAGTAGTTCCCAGGGTGAGGAAGAGCCTGATTATGGAAATATTGATGGTACATGCAATTCACCACTGTGGTTGTGTAGCACCTAGCTCCATGCAGATGAAAAGCACTGATATCTCCAGTGTGTACAGGGACGTCTTGAGAGAGGAGGGGGCCCGTGTGCACTCACTGTGCGGGACCACCTCTTCTCTCCCCGATGACCAGCAGCCGACTAAAGCGGCTGGCCAGCCACCGGAGCATTAGTAGACTCAAGGCACTAGTGTGTGCCCGGAGTCTACTGCGCAGAACACCGGCAAAATGGCCTCAGCTGCCTTTTTCCAGTGTTCTGAGCAGCGCTGACACCCGACGCGGGACCACGGACAGGTGAGTTTAAAATATGAGTGCAGGCTGTGTGGTGCGGGGCCCCACACACACTGCACCATACTTGCCTACCCTCCTGATTTGGTCGGGAGCCTCCCAAAATCGGGTGCCGTTCCAGACCTCACAGGAAAGCAGGCAAGCCTCCCAGCTGCCGCCGACCCCCTCCTATCCCCCCCGCAATTGCATGTAAAAGTCCCGCAGCGTGGGGCCGGTGATGCGATTCACGCAAAATGATGCGATCACGTGGCACAGCCCCTCCACCCGCAAACACTAGTAGCCAGGCCAGTCTGGCCCCGTGTGCTGACACTTCCAAGCCCCCCCCCCTCCCCAGTCATGCCGATCTGGCTGCTCCCTCCTGGAAGGGGCAGCCAGATAGTCAGCAAGTATACACTGCACCCATTATAGATACGCCCCTGAGTGTGTAACTAGCGGCGGCTCCTACCTTTTTCCTGGCGTGCAGCAGCCCGGCTGGCTCTGTCCTCTTCTCTGTTCAGCTCCTGCATGCGCAATGCATCTGGCAGGGCCCATGATCGGAGCATGTACAGAAGCACCGGATTCTGGGTTCTGCATCGGCTGCAGTCGCTAGAAGCAGTATAGGGCAGGAGAGTGACTTCCCATTGGAAGTGCTCTCGGGCTGGCACACCAAGGGGGAGAAAACGCCTTTCCTGGAACTGCCTGTCTGGCAGTGATGATCAGTGGGCACTTCTAATAAGTTGCCACGGTTTGTGATGCAAAATCTCTCAAATGCTTTTTTTTAAATTTATTTATTTTCTGTCATTTTATGAACTCTTTTTCGCCAGACTTGGTACAGAATTCCTCGGCTCTGCCCAACTCCTCCATTGGTCGCTAGAAATGCTGCCTCCTTGCAATTCCAAACTGGGTGCCAGCGCAACTTAAGGAATATAGTGGTGTCATTAAAGATGTTGTTTTTATGAATCGTGAATAACGTCCTATGTTGTTGAGTCTGTGCTCTGCTGGACACAAAATACAACACAAGATTTGTATTTGAATTTTAGGGTCTAGTTACTGGGCAGTGTTAGGAGACAGTGAAAAGTGATAAGGTGCCAGCCAATCAGCTCCTAACTGTCATTTTTCAAACACAGCCTGTGAGATGACAGAAGCTTATTGGCTGGCACCTTATCACTTTTCACTCTGTCTCCTAACACTGCTTAGTAAATAGACCCCTTAATCTCTTAATGAACCTAGGACCTGATTCGGACCCGGACGCTAGATGCGACTAAGTGACTGCATGGCAGGCGATCGCAAGGCATAAGCACGCCCACTATGTCCTGGCGTGCGATCGCTTTGTGTGTGCAGAAAGGGCTGCCGAAAGGGAGGGGGGGGGGAGTGGGTACAGATTGCCCAAGCTTCCTGAGGGGCCCGTCGGGGGCCCTGGTCCGATGCCACCCCCCCTCCCTCACAGCAGTCCAGCACACAGCGTGTGCTGAGCTGCAGTGGGAGACTGCTCGTAAATGCTGAGCAGCAGCCACAGCAGTCTCCCATGCCTGTGGGCGTGGCGATCACACTGATCGCGCCCCCCCCCTCCCGTGGCTTTGCGCCGGGCTGAGGGGGCTCAGAGCGCCCTCCCCAGCGCGTGGCGCTACAAAACTTTTTTTTTTTCCTGGAAGGGGGTGTGGCCACACCTCCTGCAATTAGGCCATGCCCCCTATTACCTGGGAACGCCATGGCTCTCGGCGGGCCTGTGTGCAGACGCCCACCAGCCTAACTTGCCCCGAGGGGGGTGTGTGTTTTATAAACTTTAGGGAAAGCCCAAACAGCAGAACCAAACAGCAGAATGTCACGAAGGAACCAAATACAGCATTAGAAGACCCAACCAAACAAAAACCATATCCAGGGAAGTGTCAGTATCAACCGTGTGTTCTACCGGAAACACCAACCCAGGACCACGTCCTCTGGCAAGAACGAGAGTCAACACGGAAACGGGCAACCCAATGATCACAGCCCACCCAGTTAGTCCTTGCACACAGCAACCCGCACCAATGCAGCATCATCAGGCCCTCAGACCATAGCAAAGGTGTGAAGATGCACTCGAACCCTGTAACAAACCCGCCGATGCGACAATGGAAGACCCAACGAAACCAGGGATCCCTCAATGCACCATCCATGCGCCCTCAACAGTATGAGACCACCAAGAGGCCCGGGTCAGTGCCACCCATCCATCCCAGAGTTAGCACAGAGATGCAGGGAAACCCCACAACCACAACCCAGTCGTTCAGTCCTCAAGCTGCACAACCAGGTCCGGTGACAGGGGGGGTTCAGGGTCCTAGGGGGCCCCAAAGTGTGCCGCTGCCAGCACTGCTGCTGCAGTGATCAGCAGGGTGCAGAAATGTACGGGGCCCCTGCTGATCACTGCAGCAGCAAGTCCATTGAGGGCCAAAGGGGGAGCAGGGTGCCATCTGCCACCTGGCTAGGAGACATTACCTGCAGCCGCATGCTGCATAAACTAGCAGGGCTGGCCACTTACTACTTACAACTGGCTGCTGCCGGGGCCCGGCTTGGTAAAGCTCAGCAGCACTGTGATAGGGGCGGGGCTGATGACACAGTGCTCTGCCTCTCTCTAGTCCTGCCCACTAGCAGCAGCTGCTGCAAAGCCTTCGGCGAAACGCGCATAGCCCACACAGCTGGAGGGGACCCAGTGGGCACTGTAGGATCCCCACACCACGTTCCTGCCTTGGGAATTAAAGAGACAGGTATCTTGTCTTTATCTACCTTCATTGCTCTCTCATTAGCTGCCACTAACCAGACTCCTTGTGCTGCAACAGGGACTCTGGGTTATGAGGACACTAACAGCAGAGGCAATCTGCACTTTCTTAGGTGCCATATGTCAGTGACACTCATTCCTTGTCTGATACTTGTATGACGTGGAACAGCAGCATCTGACTTATAAGTGCACCTATCTCTTATTGTAAATGACTATTTAGTCAGGCTTTTTCTCTTTTTCTCCCAGGCAGAAGGGAGGGATGCCCAATTAATAACCAATTGTGTTTTATATTATATACAATAATCGTGGTGACCAGCTTTTTAACATGTTCACTGTTTGTTTCACATATTTTGCCTCACTTAAATACGTGAAGAAGAGTTTTGCTTCATATATGCACTTTTGTATCTCTTGATATGTCATATTTGCATAGTAGGTATGTCTCCTTAATTACCATGATTTCAACTGGTAAACCCCTATCATTAGGAGGGATGTATTTCACCTGAAAGGAATATACTATCTTCTGATAACAAGTACTTTTCTTTTCTTCAGGTTATTGTTGTTTTGACCAATATTACCAATATATATTGTATACTTATCATTCTCCGAGATTATTGATATCATTGTGGGTTTAAATACAGGTGACGTCCACTTGTGAATAACATCTCATTTTTTTATATATATTTCTACTGTTCTGCACTTTTTTTTCAACTATGTGTGTGTTTTTTTTGCCTGGCAGTATCATTTTTAATAATTAAGTAATAAAAGGTATATTTTATTTGTGATCCCAATAATACAACTTGAGTGTGCCCCGCTATAGGAGTCCTTTTTTCCTCCTTTTTTTTTTCCTTTTACATATATAGAATAAGGTAAGTGTGGGTCATCGAGGGAAACTGTGGGGGCTCTGAGGTTCCCTAGAAAAACCACATATAGCCATAGCCCCTAACTGTCCTGCTTTTGGTGGGACAGTCCCGCTATTCAGGTCATGTCCCGTGGTGGGTGGGGGGGAATTGGGAGAAATATCACTGCATGCGCACGGCATCTCTTCACTGTGTAGGGAGGGCAGACACAAGCAACTGGCCTGTTTCTACCAGGGACCCAGGAATGGGGGGGAGGGGGGCCTAAAAGAATGGGCATACCGGGCCCCATGATTTCTGCTGCTGGCCCTGTGTGCAATTGACACATAGCGCATCGGAATCGGGGCGCGAGTCCTCAGATAAGGTGGGAAACAGCCAATTTGCCAACACCCAATAGCCCCAGTACAATAATACTAAATCAATAAAGGCCCTCACCCCATCAGGAACATGATCCAAGCTGAGTCAGCAACTATACCTTGGTAAAACGTGACCCAACCACCTGCCAGTTAAAGACGATGGCACACTGAAGCTTCGCAAGCACAGCAGTGCCAAAGAAAATGCATCAGAGTAATATCCACTAATAGACTACACAGGGGTGTATCTAGGGGTCCGAGCGCCCCTGGCAAAGTAATGGACTGGGGCCCCCTCCCCCCCATATTTTCTGAATACTTCTATCTGTACTTCCTTGTGTCTGTCTGTGCTTCTATCTTTTCCTCCTTCTGCCTCTCTGTGTCTCTTTATGTACCCTCTACTGACTCTATACCCCATATTCGTCTCTGTGCTCCATTCTGCCTCTCTGTGCCTCTTTCTGTACCTCCTTCTGTCTGTCTGTACCCCTTATTCTTCCTGTGCCTTTAACTGTACCCTCTTCAGCCTGTCTGTACCCCATATTCCTCTGTGTCATTATATGTGCTTATGCTTCTATCTGTACCCATTATTATTCCTCTCTCTATCTGTACCCCCTCCCCCTTGCTAAATTCCCAGCTGCCTGTTGAATGGAGCTCACCTGTTACAGTAGTGCAGCAGTGTCCAATGTCCAACTTATGGATTACTTGGTCCTAATGGATGGCGCCCTCCACGGTGGGCACCTGTGTCCCAGGAACCTCCCCTCTCCAGTCCAATTTCCTGTGCACTGCACTGCAGTCTCCGCCCGTCTGAAGTCATGTGCGCGTTGGGGGCGCGGAGGGGGAAGTGACGTGGCTCAGGCTGACAGCTGTGACATGTCTAAGGCCAGGCAGTTTAGTTGAAGCGGAGTTTGGCTCCGGCGCGCCTTCTATCATTTACTGCGACTGGAGCTTGCCCTCCCTACACCCCTGACTGTACTAGGCAGCTGCCGGGGAGCGATGGCGGCTGCCCGGACCTTGACATCTAGGAACGTCCTAGATGTCAAGGTCCGGGCAGCCGCCATTGCTTGCTGGCGGCTGCCTGGTATAATAGAATAAAAATAAAGTTTTTTGTTTTTTTTTTTAATAAGGCGCGCTTGACATAACGCCATGTGGGTCTCATTGGTGCTGCACTGAGGAGCCACCGGGACGTATCCGGGACTGCAGTCTTGGCAGCCCTGTTTTTATTCTACCCCCCTGGCCACGGGTGGCACTCCCAGATGGTGCCCCCCCTTGGCTGGCACCCCTGGCGAGTGCCATCCTGGCCAATGGGTAGATACGCCCCTGAGACTACACCACAATGCGAAACAGAGTAGAGTGTCTGCCATGGTAACCGGCGCACTCCTGTTGTCTGCACCCCTTCACCAGGTAATGATGGAACGCAATCTAACAGCATATAACGTCACTCCAGTGGCCCTCACTGCGGCTGGCAGCAATAGCCGAACTCCAGACATGACAGGACACCAAATATAAAGGCATATGGCAAATAGTGTCTGCCGTTAAATAGGAATATAACAGAGTGGCATGCTACATGACCCGAATAAAACGTAGCATCCCCACTAAATGCACAAGGCACAAAAAGTTACTTTTTTTTTTTTTTTTTTTACATAAAATAACACGATAGAAGTTTAACAATTTAGAGTAAAAAACATAAAATATACAAGAAGTACAGCCGATACATACGCAAGCGTATACGGTAACAGATGCACCTGACCCGCTATCTAATGGAAACAAGGGACACCTGTGTCACACCCCCGGAGCACCACTGTCACCACAAATGTTGTCGGCGCAGAGACTCCAGCAGAACGGGAAGACCCCCAATCCCGCCGGCCTGAGCCCCCAAAGGGCACAGGGGACAGCAATGCCTCGCAGGGGACCCGTGCGTAATGGAATTCTTGACCGCAATAAAGGCCGCAAGGCTAACTGTCAACATAGATGCCAGTCGCCGCGGGAGAGGAGGGAATACATGTAAGCATCAAAACGAGGAGGGGGCCCTTGCAAGAAATTGGTAAATGGGGACCCATCCCAGGTAATGAAATCCCTTCTCATGATACCTAATACTCATGTCGTAGAAAAATACCCTTAGACAATGATCGTGGGCAGACACACATTAGATAATAGATTTAGAAACCATAAGGCACAGGTTCTCAAACTCTGTCCTCAGGACCTCAAACAGTGCATGTTTTCCAGGTGTCCTCACAAAATCACAAGTGAAATAATTAGCTCCACCTGTGGATATTTTTAAAATTGTCAGTGAGTAATAAATACACCTGTGCACCTGCTGGGTGACCTGGAAAATGTGACCTATGTGGGGTCCTGAGGACCAAGTTTGAGAACCACTGCCATAAGGCATAGGAAAAAGGAGCAAGCAGCTAGAAACCCACAATGTAGCATTATACATAGATAAGCAGAGGGTGGCATTGCATGGAGTAAGGGAGTATAGAGGACAGGCGTAGGTGCATATAGAAAACCAGAAGGTGGCAGAGAATGGAGGAGAGGAGTATAGAGGACAGGCGTAGGTGCAGATAGCCAGTTATTTAGAATAGAGTAAGATGAACCAGGGCAAACCATGTTGCAATGCAAGGGGTGCAAATCTGCCTCCCCCCAAACAGAGGTGCCTAAACCTAACCCCCTCTCCCCCTGGGGGTGCCTATCCCCAGAGCCGTAACTAGACTTTTTTTGGTGCCCTGTGCCAGAAAGAGCATTGCTGCCCTCTCCCCATTTTTTAAATAGGGACATAAGATAATGCACCTGAAAAAGGGCCATGGCCACATGGGGAAGGGCCAGGGAAGAGATGGGGGAGGCCAGGAGATGCTGGGGATAAAAGAAGAGGAAGCTATAAGTGAAAATGATGATAAACAGGAAAATTGACAGGCCCAAACAGCGCCCCCTGCCCTACGGTGCCCTGTGCCATGGCACTGATCGCACTACCCTAGTTACGGCCCTGCCTAACCCTAACCCCCACCTGGGGGTGCCTAACCCTAGACCTAGAGAAATAAGAGTAAGCAGTAAGGAAAGAGCGAAGAGAGAATTAGGAGCAGAAAGGAAAGTGACAGTAACATTAATACATAACCCGCCTGCAGCAGCCTCTCCTCCCAGGAGGAACAAGCTGTAAAGAGGCAGTAGTCTCATAGTCTCATATCTGCAGCTGCCCTGAGTAACCTGTTGCTCTTCCCACACCATGCCTTAATAACTCTACCATTAGCTACACACTGAAACAGATCATCACTCTATCTATGCAGCTATGATGTACCACTGTCCTATAGCCTAGGGCAGTGGTTCCCAAACTGTGTGCCTCGGCAACCTGGGGTGCCTCTGGCATACTTGCCTACTTTTGAAAATGACTTTGAGGGAGATTGCAGACGGCTGCAGTATGCGCCGTGCGCCGTTGTGGGGGTGTGGTGTGCTCCACCTAAAAGGCGTGTCTAACTCCATCTATGGGCGTATACATTCCTATAAGCTGACGCCCTAGCTCCCCCACTGACATTAATACATCTCTAAGTCCCCCCTGGGAGCCCTAAACCTAACCCTCCCCCCCGCGGCTGTCCGCTCCCGGCATCACTACGATCGGGGCGCCGGTCTCCCGGCGTCGGGGAAATGCGGGCGTCTACATCTAGACGCCCGGCATTTCACCCTTGCCGGGATATGACAGTCGGGAAGCCGGCTGCCTGTATTTAGGCAGTCGGCTTCCTGATTGCTTCCCCATCCCATTACTACACGCACACATCCCATGAATAGATTCATAGTCACGCACATACATCCCATGAATAGATTCACACAATCTCACAGTCAGTCACATACATCACATTACTACACGCACATACATCACATTACTACACTCAGTAATAGTTCTCCCTCCCCCCCCCCACGGCACTGACATGAGTTATACATTTGGCAGGAGCTGCAGTGAGCTCTACACTCAGTCTCAGGCAGCTCCTCTGTCTCTGTCTTCAGTGTCCTCCGGCGTCTGCTCCTCCCCCCTCCGTCCTCTGTCATCACAGGCTGGCCAGGGAATGCTGGGAGCAGCAGTGTGTGAGCAGGGGAAGGCATGCCCAGGAGACCTCCGGGCCAGCAGCAGCCACATTCCTGCCTCCCTGCACCCGGTGAGTACGCCCCTGCGTCTTAAACTCAGGCCCCACCCTCTTTACCTCCGGACTCGCGCATGCGCTGTCCGGATTTTTAGACAGGGCAGAGGGAATGCGGGGGATTCAACCTACTTTGCGGGGTAGTGGGAGCTCCCACCTTTATTCGGGAGACTCCCGCGAAATTCGGGAGGGTAGGCAACTCTGGCTTGAGGTTGGTGGTCCAGCACCAAATCAAATTCTTTGTTAATGTAATTATGTAGACAAGCAAAAGCAGAAACCTGTCCCCCACCTCATACCCAAACATATGGGTAAGGATGACAGGTAACCGCAATTTACTTCACTTTACTACTTCACTAAAATATATATTTTTTTTTCTGAATTTCTCAAAAACAAATCTTTTGGCTGAGGGGTGCCGTGAAAGCAATTCTGATACACTAGGCCCGTGGTTCAAAAAAGTTTGGGAAACTCTGGCCTAGGGGTTTAAAGTGCCCTCCGTCTTCAAAATCAATGTAATGTTCCACCTATCGTAGTACAGTAAAGCTATAACATAGTGCACTTATTCTTGTGCATCTCACATGGGCCTGTGGGATTTTTAGGGGTTTTCCACAATTTAAATGTTCTAAACGTGATCTTCATGTATCAGGGCATAAAAGGACTCTAGCTTCAGGGTCTAATTCCACCTGCAGTGAGTATCACACATTCAGGGGCTGCACTAGAATATCTGCAGGAAAGCAGTTTGATCATTGTATCCGCTGGTTCTACTTATTATGCCAATGTTCCCAATCTGACAGATGTAGCACAGGGCAATTTAGGTACAACCTTCCACAATTGTTTCTCCATACGTTCCAGGTATGGTTGGCTCTGTTTGTTTTTTTTTTTTTGTGGGGGATGGTTTAATATATTTTATCTTGACTGCAAACCAACCCCAGGACAACAACCAGAGCCGTAACTAGACTTTTTGGTGCCAGAAAGAACATTGGCGCTCCCCTCAGGGCCATGGCTTCATGGGGAAGGACCAGGGAAGATATAGGAGAAGCCAGGAGATGCTGGGGATGAAATAAGAGGAACCTACAAGAATGATAATAAACAGAAATTTGACAGGCCCAAACAGCGCCCCCTGCCCTGTGGTGCCCTGTGCGATGGCACCGGTAGCTACGGCCCTGACAACAACCACCTGCTGTGGGAATAAAATGGCCGCAACTTTAATAATGTAGTGTTTTAAGTGGAGGGTTATGCTAGAAAACGCAATACCACAGTGCTACAGATGCTGTGCCCAAATGACATACTACATAATATCTTCCCAGTGATCACCAAAGTATTTAACATCGCAAGGCACTACATACCATATAGGGCTGGTGGAAAGCCACAGAGATTTCCCTTCAATGTGATGCTGGCCTCATGCAGTAAGGATTAATGTGCAGCTTTGCCAGGTTACTGTGGGTGGTTAACCGCCGATGGTTTTGCTATCGATGGCGGAGATACAATTGTTCTCTGCCGCCGATGGCAGGCACACAACCACGCAATTTATTTATTTTTTCCCCATATGCTGGAACACTAAGCTTAGGTCTGCCTCCGACACGACCCAGAAAGCCCCACTCTCTGATAGGCCCACTGCCCGGCGAGTATTAAAGCGTGAAAGAAACCATCTATAGTTCCCAGACAAAGGTCTCGTATCATCGATGGCTAACCCCCACTCATGGCCATGCTTAGCGCACACTCCTCTGAGGGAGAGCGTTCCAGAGGAAAGTAGCCGCATGGGCACGTTCCTGGAGGTGACAGTGGGCGGAAGTAATCCGTTGTGTGGAAAGGCAGCATTCATCTGTGGCTAGCCCTAGTTACACTCAGGATATGTAGACCACCTCTCGCCCAGTTCTCTGGTCCTGCTTGCTCATAAGAAAGGATTTGTTTAGAAAAAATGTTTATAAATGGTCGTCAATGTGTGGCTGGCAGGCCCCCTATTGTGCCCGCCTAGACTGCCTAATGGGTAATCCAGCCATGCTCACAATGACTGACAAAATGCACCAGTGCAATATGCAGCATTGGCCGGGCAGGAGCTTTCAATTGGGGTCAGTGTTTCCAAATTATTGATTTTTTTTTTTTCCTACGTGAGTTGAGGCTCCGAATGCCCTGGTCACACAATTTGGTTTTTTTTTTTTTTTTTTTTTTTTTTCTTCCTTTTGCCCTCTGGACAAAGCAGGAGAAACATTATAATGGAAGCCCTGATTCAGGCTCCTGGTTCCACTTTTTACACAAAGAAAAAAAGATTTATTTTAAATAATAGAATTATTTTTTTTATCATCTGCTGCTATGGTATGGCCACCCTGAGATCCGGCTAGCAGTAAGAGGATTGTGTTGGTACTTATTCTGCTGCAATCCTTCTTTAAATAGACTTCCCCCAACTTTTGCAGAATTTGGGGATTCTCCACAGGGCCGTAACTAGGGTAGTGCAAGCAGTGCCAATTATGCGCCAATGCTCTCTCTGGCACAGGGCACCAAAAAAGTCTAATTACGGCTCTGATTCTCCATACTTATTAAAGGGTTAATGATCACCATATAAACTATTCTTCCTGTCAATAACTCTTTAATAGATGGGGAGGTAGCCATAACTCTGGGGGAAAAAATTTAATAAATTGCCAAAGAAAGCGGTTACCGCTCTTTCATAAGTAGGCCCCATAGGTTATCCTGGTGATGGCACGCTCATCGTTACCCAGCAAAATCTATCCCGATAACGTCTGCACAACTCCCCGTCCAATATTAATAGGATTACCGGTTGAGTCTCCCATATACAAATATTCCGAAATACGGATTTTTTTTTGGCATGACTGAGATAATGAAACCTTTGATTTTTGATGGTTCAATGTGCACAAACTTTGTCTAAGGCACAAATTATTAAAAATATTGTATAAAATTACCTTCAGGCTGTGTGTATAAGGTGTATATAACACATAAATTAATTTCATTTCTGTACACAAACTGTCTGAACCACAAAATTATTGAAAATATTGTATAGAATGACCTGCAGGCTGTGTGTATAAGGTGTATATAACACATAAATGCATTCTGTGTGTATATTTGGGTTCTATTACCAAAATATTTCATTATGGTATGCAAATATTCCAAAATACGGAATATTCCGTTATCCAAAATACCCTTGGTCCCAGGCATTTTGGATATGGGAGACTCAACCTGTATTATTAAATGTAAATTAAGTGAGCATTTTCTTTTTATGGCATAACCAACCAGAATCTTTTAAAAATACAATGTACCCCTTTCAGTCTCACAGCTGAATAGCTGTCATCTAGGTACTTTCCAAAGAGTGCAGACTATTGCATGTATCCACAGAGGTATCCTAAAATATTGGGGCTAGTAGTAACCTAGGCAGCCAAACTAAGGTGACTAAATGTCAAAATAAGGAAGATTGTTTCGTCTTATTTTTCCCAGCTGAGCGGCTAAACCCTCTTGTCACTATAATTTGGAAACTTGCCGCTTCATCTCCCCTGGAACGCTGACCTTGTTTAGCCTGCCCAATGAATCTTTCCATCCTCTCCTATAATAAAACTCCAAAATGATCTATAGGACTATTAATCTGTGTGATGAAATCTTTCTGTGAGATGGGGGGGGGGGAGGAAATGGTTATATGACATTCTGCTAATGCTTCTGACTTTTTATATGTGATGTGTGTATGTAAGTTTTTGTTTTTTTTTTTTTTTTTTTTTTTTTTATATATATATATATCTCATTCAAAAAATATATAATGTATACTATATTGACATATATTTTTATTTAATATAATATATATAAATATATTTTTTTTTCTTTCCAATCACATGATTTCCCTCGCCCCCTCCCTGCTGCCCCCCACAGCTGTCTCTCCTGCGGCCACACCCCCAGTTTACTTTCCCATCTCAGCCATATCTGAGGGTGGAGGGAGGAGAGAGTGCTACAGTATCTCCTCTAATACCCTCCAGCCCTGCTGCTATTGGCCGCCCTCCAGCGCTGCTTCTCCGTGATTGGCTGCCCGGGAATGCGTGTACGCGCTGATTGGTGGGCTGCTCCCCTGCTGCACACTTCCACAAGCGGTAGCGCAGCATAATACAGACAGCAGCCTGGATAAGACCCAGAAGGTGGAGATGCAAGGTCTGTCCCATCTTGTTACATTGTTGCAGGGCTGTGTGGTGTGCCGCTGGGGGGAGGGGGGAGGATGAGGAGCTTGTTGTGTTGATGTCAGTCTGTGGATGGTGATTGGGGCGGGGTTGCTTTGATCCCATGCTCTGTGTGTAAGTGGATCAGAAGGAGGAGGAGGAGGATGGGCTCTGCTGTGTGCTGGCTGCGGGGGTCCTCACTCCTCATCATGTCACCAACATGGGGGGGTGGTAACATACTGCAGGGATCATAGACGGGGGGGGGGGGGGGGGTGGCATGCACCGCCCTGTATATAAATATTGCTGGGTGTTTGTAGGTCGGCTGTTGTTCAGCAGAAGTTTGGGCATAAAGGAATGGCTGTAGGGTGGTGCTGGGCATGCCAGGGGGCAGGGAAAGAGCCTGCTGCCAACTCAGATCACTGTGACTGGCAGCAGATCTGTCTCCGCCTAATGATGCTCCATAATGGACTTACTACCTGTGTTCCATAATGCTGTGCAGTTGGTAGAATGAATGCACTGGCCATAGGTCTATTATAATTATATACTGTGTGTGTATGTGTGTATATATATATGTGTGTGTGTATATATATATATATATATATATATATATATATATATATATATATATATATATATATATATATATATATATATATATATAATAAATTAGTTTGACATTGGTTGTGGTGTTAGGTTATTGTAAATCCCCCATGTGTCAGGTTGCTGTGAACTCCTGGTCTTATAGCCCATTTATGGAGGATTTTAAATGCCCAACCTGGTGCTTCATTCTGGGCACTGCCTGCTATGGAAGCTCACCGCCAGCCTACAGGGGCTGCAGCTTTGAGCTGCGTGATGGGATTTACACTCTGGCAGCAAGTGAGTTAATCTCTTAGGCCATTCCGCCTGTGTGAAGACCGATCTGCTACCATCAGTGACTTCCCATTACTCTTGCTTTGCCTCTGAGCCATGGGCACTTCCCTGCACTCTGGTACTAGAGAGAAAACCAGGCAGCCAAGGATTCAGTCCCCCTGCCTACTACTCCTTACCTAGTTTGGGGTATTTGTTACCTTTCTGTAATGGATAAATACATAGGTGGACACCTATGTATGTGGATCCGCACTGCCAACTTACACTCATGGCCTACAAGTGTGGGCTCATAGCAATCGACTGCATATTCCAATATGTCTGAGATTCCGAATGACTTCTTATTGGGTGCGTATGATGCATTAAAGTCTGAAGGTGACATCACAGCGCCAGGAGCCCTCTTTAAAGTAGTCAAGTGTCTTATAGGTATACTGTGTCTTACGGAACCAAATAATATACATTAAATAAGTAACACGAGTTGTTATACTTGATGAGATATGATTCTCGTGCTGTTTCACTCCTGGCGTTGGGTTGCCATGTTAGGAAAGAGAAGGTTCTCTGAGCAGGCAGAGTTTGAGTGACTGCTTTGCAGACTTGCTGTGCAGAAATCTCCTGTTTGGATTGGCTGGGTCATACAGAGTGACAGGATTTGTGATGTCACAGTAAGTTAAATACCTGCCAAGTATCTTTCTTTTGCGTCTTGCCTGTTCCTGATCCCATCCGGATACAATCCCAAAACATTTGAAGGCGTTTAAGCTGACTGCGTTGGAGTTGTGCAATACTAGTTTACTTTTTAACAGAACTTCAGCAGAAAGTCAAAATAGTGCTGCACTGTGTCTGACACACATGGATATGAAAACTTTAAATATTGGAGTCTTTGATAGTTCATAAATATTTCTCGGGTACAAATCCTGATTTATAATAACCTGGTAGAGAATATTTTATCAAGTTTTTGCCCCCCCTCCCCCTTTGTATGCTCCTTATTCTACATAACACTACAAAATATTGCATGCTGCTTAATTTGTTATTACAGTTCGACGCTCAGCTCCTGCGCCCCAGCTGGAAGATATTGCGCTTGCTGCACTGTTCCTAATGTTGGGTTCCAGCTTCCTTACTCTGCCTTGCCGGTACACAGTACATAATATTATATAATATTCAAACCTAGAATTACACATGTTTGTAATCAGCAGGAGAGTGCCCAGGAATAATGATTGACAGATAGTGAAATATCTATGCAATGATGATAGGAATGTCCTTGGAATGGATTGGATACATGATGCCGGCGGTCACAGTACACACAGCGGCATCCCAATAGTCAGAATCCCTACCCAACTAGGTAAGTACCCTAATACTTACTGTCGGATGGCTGCGGTCTGGTTTCTGGCGCCGGATCCAGACCACCGGGTTAGTAACTACATCCCCTTGGAATGTACCATATAACTAACCAGAAAACATTCTGATCCTGGCGTCAAAGGGGACACTTGCTTGTCCGCTCCGGGAGACTCCCGAGTTTCAGCGAGCTCTCCTGGCCTCCCATGAGATTAGACCAGTTTCCCCAGAGAAGTGAGTGATTTGGGGGCTTGATGATGTAATTTCTAGTGAAACTGATCCCCAAGGTTCTATTTTATACATGAAGGCTAAACGTACCATTAGTCTTACCCGGACTGCGGCACAATTATTGCTCGCTCTTCCTGGCGAACTGCAAATGACACACCCCACTGATCTTGTAACAGGGGTAAAATAATTGTACTATGTCCTTTCCCCTAGTAGCCAAAATTTTTGAGGGTGGCAATATATAAATGTGGAAAAGATTTGCCCCGATAATGACGTTATAGATTGTATAATTATTTGGTGGCTCTTGGGGTAAGACAACACCGATATACTGGTGGAAATTAATGGGGGAGTGGGTAGAAATAAATGTTTAAAGTTGAAATGCAGACACTGATAAAATGTTTAAATAACATTACAGCCTTTTCGGCATTGTCCTGTTGACATTTATGACTGTCGGCAACGTTACTCTGGACAGACTACTACACCCCACCCCACCCCACCCCCCCATGGTTTGGGTGTGACCCTCCCTCTCGGTGAGGAAGATTTAACCTTTGGAAATGTACAGCTATATAATGCGCTAACCTGCTTCCCCAGAGCTGCTGTTAGTGACTTGCAGCCATCAGACAGATGGTGATATTTGGTTTCCTGACAGTTTTAATGAATTACGATTGAACAGATAAGAACATTTGTTTCGCTTAGCAAACTTCCTCTCCTGGCTCATAATTAATGAAGAGCTCATTGAACTTTACCTCATAGGTGCAGTGATGGCGAGGGGAGGGTGGGTGTTGTTGAGTGGGGGGGGAGGAATTATTACAAGGTAATGTTGTCTCTTCCTGTAAACTGCAGCCATCAAGACCTATAACCCTCACATCTTTGCTGCAGTTGCGCCACACACCCTCTCTCGCTGCGCCAGGTCCCGAGAGCCTCTGCTTGCGTCCTTTTTCTTTTTTTCTTCTAAAAGTGTGCTTAAGTCTCGGTGCGACTGGGACGTTCCAGAGTAGCACGGGACCTGGTGGCTTATTCACGCCAGGCACGTCGCTCTGCGTGGTGTATTGAGGATAGCTGAAGGAGGACACATCTGTATATCTTTGATGTCTGTTGCATTATACGACTAGACAAAAGGCAATTTGGCAAGATCAGGATAAGGATGCAGCCGCTTCCTGGGGTAGACTGGTGCGCTTTCATACAGCAGCCAAATAGCACAGCAGTCCAGGGCCTTGGTATAAGTATCCACAGCTAGTTTTATTTACAGCACAAAGATAAATAACTCATACCTAAACAAATGATTGAGTAGACCTAACTTCCCTGTAACAAAACCGTAACAACACGGTGCTAGCAGTCAGTAATCACAGTATCTCTCAACAGGCCTGCTGTCTGTTCCCCAGGTAGTGAGAGACTAGCAATTGACAAACCTTATATCAGCCTCTCACAGGTGCTCTGAAAATCAAGGTTGCCAATTCGCTTCTGTCCACCAGTCAGAAGCAGGAATCTGGGAAATGCATAGCTCCCATTTACATATTTTCCTGTGCTTTTATTACATCAAGTAGATTCTTCAAGATTTAAATATAAGACATACTGTATAGTTGCGCTACTGAGTATGCAATTTTCACTTTTCCTATGTTGTAAGTTTTTATGATTGAAATACTGCAACCGGCTTCTATTATTGACTATAGAATCTATGCTCGGTCCCTAGTCTTTTAAGAACGTACTGCAGAACAGACATTTAGTGGTGCTTTATCCCTTGAGCTATGGTGCAGGGTTTCTGATAACAAACGACTGTAATTGTAGAAGTCAGCACTTTCCGTCCCATTGTGGAGCCGCAGCTGATTGAATGTTCGCACACTTGAAGTGATGTAGACTGACTTTATGGGATCTCCGACGTACATGTTGTGAAAGGGGTGAGATAATTTGCTGCTCAGATGTTTATCAGGATGTCCCATCTGCTTGGGTTAGGGAGATGCCATTTCAAGTTATATTAGAGATTGGGCACTTACAATCTGCCAAAGTAATATGGGGTGGGGATACATAGAGGCCGGGAAACACCCACCTTCCATTTGTGTACTTTTATGCATGTACGTGGTGTCGGAACATATACGGTCTACGTAGCATTTTTATTTTTTCTCTTTCTTACAAGAAATGATGAAAGCATCCTTATTTTGTACAGGTCTGCTTTTCTATGTACTAGTGTGCTCATTACCTGTAATGACTGTAGGCCACCATTTTATGGGCTGAACAATTGTTCCTGTGAATACAACCTGCCCGTCCACTAGGGACCTATAGCGTCACAAGGGCTCAAATACCTGATGCTGTGCATGGTTTATTGCACAGCCTGGAATCTCTGCATGTACTGTAGTTCCTGGTGAGTAAAGGCCATATCATTAGGGCCATACATTTACTGTGGTCCTGGCACCTTGAAAAGTAATCAATTTAGCTTAGAGGGATTCCAATATTAAGTTATTTAAGTTAAGGTGGGTACACACTGCACAGATATTTCTGCAGATGGGGATACAGTCAAAATGCAGACGGCCAGAAGGCCGTCTTTCTAAATACCGATGCGACTAAAGACAGGAGTCCAAATCTAGACTGATGGCTCCCCGAACGAAGGGAAGCTGAGCAGAGGTAGCGCTTAGCCACGGGGGTGGGGGAGGGTTAGGATTAGGGACGCCCGGGGGACTTGAGGTAAAGCACCACCCTGGGAGGGTTAGGTGTAGGGTGCAGGAGTGGGGGTTAGATTTAGGCACACCTGGGGTGAGGTTAGGGTTAGGCACCACCCTGGAAGGGTTAGGTTCAGTGGGAGGAGGGGTTAGGTTTAGGCACTCTGGGGGTGGTTAGGCACCACTGGGTGGAGGTTACGGTTAGGGTACTTACCAGCCCCAGTCGGGATTTCGAGCGTTCAATATGTCTGTGAACTACGTCGTTCAGGCATATCGCTGGTACACACTGGCCGACTGGCACCAGATATATTGGCAGATCAATTGATCGGCCAATATATCTGTCAGTGTGTACCCAGCTTTAGTGTTTTGTAATTAAAGGGGTGATAAAATTCTCGGCGATATGACGCTGCCGTGTTCGCCTGTTTACGTCCCATGGCTAATTCTGTAACTAAATTGGCAGTGTCGGTGGCTAGGTGCAAGTGATGGTATTTTGTGGTACTCGCCTAGAATTGATTTGCCCTGCGTTCTAACGAAGGCGGTGATCACACAAACTGGTTATATTATCCTGGTACTGCATCACACGCACCTACTCGTGTAGGTGCCCCCCACGTCCAGAGACCTCACATATTACATCTGTCCAGTGGCACCTGCAGGGCTTCCAAATGGAAAGAATTACACACAATATATTGTGTGTGTGTGTGTGTGTGTGTGTGTGTGTGTGTATAATGTTAATCTTGTTCCTGTGGTTCTGGCAGAGATGTCTGTTTTCTATAAACAGTTTCCCAACCATAATCATTTGGGACACATGAGAAGTGGGTCTGTTCACCTCCGTCAGGGGCATGCTCATCATCGCATCACTACCGCGAAGCTCCGGGAGCACATGCAACCAAAAGTGCATCCTGAGGACGGTTACCCGTGTACTGCCGGGAGTTGTAGCTTGGTGTAGGCTTAGGAGCTTCACTACGGTACACTGAACCTCGCTCTAGGACTACCGAGACCATCATGCAACGCGAGTTCGCAGTGAGAAATGCTCGCAGGACCCTAATCACACCTAATGGGATGGATCCCAGTGTATGCACCCTGAAATTCCCTGTACAGCCATGGCCAAAAGTTTTGAGAATGACACAAGTATTGGTTTTCACAAAGTTTGCTGCTTCAGTGTTTTTAGACCTTTTTGTCAGATGTTACTATGGTATACTGAAGTAAAATTACAAGCATTTCATAAGTGTCAAAGGCTTTTATTGACAATTACATTAAGTTTATGCAAAGAGTCAATATTTGCAGTGTTGACCCTTCCTTTTTCAAGACCTTTGCAATCCGCCCTGGCATGCTGTCAGTCAACTTCTGGGCCACATACTGACTGATGGCCGCCCATTCTTGCCTAATCAATGCTTGGAGTTTGTCAGAATTTGTGTATTTTTGTTTGTCCATTTGCCTCTTGAGGATTGACCACAAGTTCTCAATGGGATTAAGATCTGGGGAGTTTCCTGGCCATGGACCCAAAATTCCGATGTTTTGTTCACTGAGCCACTTAGTTATCACTTTTGCCTTATTGCAAGGTGCTCCTTCATGCTGGGGAAAAAAATAAAAACAAATTTTATATATATATATATATATATATCTATATCTTGTTTAGTTCTAATACAACAGGAAGTGTCAGTAGTATTTATGACCAGATATATAAAAAAAAATGCAAACTCATTTTCCCTAACTTTTAAACCTCTTTAAAAAGTCAGACATGTTCCATTCATTCCGGGGACTCCATTCTTCCTCAGCATTCAGCAAACGTTACACAGGCCCTGCTACCTTGCTCTCATGAATCTATGCTAACCATGTGATGAGCTTCGCCAATCAGAGCTCAGCACATACCTCTGACCTTTTGTGCTAAATCTCCGGAAATGCACTCTCTCAAATGTTTGCATGAATGTTTCCGTTCCGGTGCCCATGTTTGCATGACTTTGAAAGAGAGGCCTACTGTCCAACTGTTCAGTCCTAATTTTAAGAGCTTTGTCCCACCTTAAAGATTGGGATTGTATTGCCCCAATCTGCCTGGAAATTGGGAGTCCTGTTGCATTTACTGCTGCTCGCGGTGAAATGGTGCCGCACATACTTGCCACTGGTGCCTGCGGCAATGAGAAAACGGCCCTTGGCCCATTCCTGGCTCATGTAAAGCTTGGTGGTCTTATCATGTCCAAAGCCTTGGAGAGAAGGTACCAACCAATCCACTCCGAAACTGCCATGTTACAGGGTGTGTTTGTAAAAATTAGAAGCTGATTGGTACTTTATCTCTCTCCAAGGCTTAATACATCTACCCCCTAGTCCCCTTATGGATAACAAATTGTCCACGTACCAACTGCAAGCAGAGTAAATATCCTTATTAATTTATTTATTTATTTTAGAGCGCTGTCCATAAATTAAACAAAACATGACCTTTTTTTATTATATGCATTTAAAATGTAAAAAGAAACTGTAATCTGACGAACATTGAAAGCCCCCAGTTTCGGTCAATCAGGTTATATTCAAAGGGACGTGAACTAGTGCCACCACTAAGGAACGTGGCACTTTGAGGCTCATACCTCCATGATATCACGCACTTAGCGTAAACACTGGTTATTTGAAAACCCCTTTCCCAGAACTCTTCCTATGGAATGAAGATGCATAAGCCATTGCTTGGCGCATATGCTGGGCATACATTATCAGGGAAATCGTCTGTTACACCCAATTCATCTGACGGCAGCTATGTACAGTGTGGACACACGATATCCGGGGAGGAAACCTTTTCCTGGTTCCTCCTCTGTGAAGGAACAGGGGAAATATCGGGTGGTCGGCCGCGGCAGCGCATACACTACCAGATGCGGCTGACCGATGCAACCTTTAGGGCAATCTGGAAGATCTCATGCCCGGCCGTCCAATTATCACTGATCGGTGGTGGCCATACACTGTGGTTATGGGCCGAGCTGCCGATATAATCAGCCAGATCTGACGATTAATCATGTAAGCCCGGCATTGGACAGAGTGGAACGTAGCCGTACAAGTTTGTAAAAGTGGCCGTTTTTGCAGACCTCGCCGCATGATATAAAGCCGTGATTGTTGTTTTGATTTAAAAGCAAATCCACTGAGAACAAAAATTCAAGCAAATTCTACATGTTCCCGATCTGATCTGATTGTGGTGACCATTGGAGTATACACAGTTCATCTGGAGCTGCCTGCGGTCATAATCCTTCTTCATCTTACACGATGCATGTAAAGTCCAAATGTGCTTTACTACCAGTCTTCTTCCTGTAGACCCCGTCTGGACGGAGATGCAATTTCTTCTTCCTTCTTGCTTATCTTTTAGTTATTTGTGTCACGATAATTTTTTTTTTTTTTTGGTTCTTATTTTAGAAAGGTTACAATAAAGGGAAGTCGTCCTAAAACAGACAAGTTTGGGGAAGATGTTTGTGGTGTGTTTTGTTGGGGGTGTTACAGATTACACCACATGGTCCATCAGTGGCCAGGAGATGATGAGCAATGTAAGTTTTCCTGACAACACTTAATGTACATGGTGGGTAGCTTAATTCTCAAGTGGCAAAAGGTCACTCTTAGTTCTGTCTTCCATTGCTAGCGTTTGGGGAAACCGAGCCAATGGCGACCATGACCCGATCGGTCTTCCACTGAACAAGAGCCACATCCCAAGTCATTAAGCTGCAGCCATCTTGTCCAGCTTCTCAAACTCTTTCGTATTTTTTTTTTTTTTTTTGCATAATGCAACAACAAACCAAAACCTAAACCTGTTGTCCTGGGTGTTTGCCAAACTGGTTTTTGTTTTTTTAGAGAGGGAGGGGAATGATGACGCTGAGACCACCATCTTTTCCAACTGCATTGGTATTTGTCGGCTGAAGTAACTGCTCGCAAGTAGACTGACCAAAGGCAATAGATCAAGGGTGGGGAACCTTTCTTCTGCCAAGAGCCATTTTGATATATATAACATTATTTGCGGGCCTGATGCAGGCCACGCCCCTCCGTGTGGTGTCACATGGGGGCGGGGCCACAATCGCTGGTGATTACAGCAATATCCTGAGGATGCTCCGGGGACCTGTAAGGGCAGTGGTGTGACTGTCTGAAGTGTCCTAAGGATGTTCCAGGTCGCACTGCTGTATAGATTCTGGCTGCAGGGTGCCCTTCTAGGCACCCTGCTAGCCAGATGAGGCTAGAAGACAAAAGCCCCAAGGGCCAGACCAAATGATTCCACAGGCCTTAGGTTCCCCATCCCTGCAATAGATAAAATCTCTATGATTTGCAAAACTTTGTGTACGTAATTTTTGGCCTGATTTATGTTGGTGGCACCACCGCTGTGCTAAAGCCGTCTTAAGTAAAAAGACTACTACTGCAGGCCTCTGATCCATGAGTCCAAAGACGCAGCATTGGCTGGTCTGCGTGAACATTGCACATGGGTAACCCTCAGGTTACGCGGGATATCCGGCAAAATCATGCTGCCGGGGCCAGTGATGCTGCGGGCACTGGCATCAGCATGACCAAAAAACTGAGATCGACCCATTCACCCCTCCCACCCCGTATTCTGAAACGTGCCCAGTTGCTACCCCAAACACCAGTAGCATGTCGTCAGGCTTTTGGGACTTAATTAAACATTGTAGATTTGCATAAAAATCTGATTCACGTAGGTCCCTGAAAAAGTCCCGTTGTGTGTAGTTTACTTTTTGAATCTGCAGGTTGCTTGCTATTTGTGTAGGTTTTGTTGACTGGTTGCGATCTGTGTGGAAGCATGTATATATTCATATGTATTGTTAAATGTTGAATCTACAACAGCTTTACATTCTTCGGGGCATATTTATTGTAATGTGAGGTCAGCCCCCGAATATTAAGTTTCCTTGTCCCGGCAGTAAGCTTTCTTTTCCCGCTGAAATGTATAAATGTAAATCTCCAAGTCACAGGTTCTGATAAGAACACGTCCTGGGTATCAGGAAGATACATTCGTAACTTTCCAACTGCGCATACGGAAAAAGCTGCAGGGCTCATCGGGGGTCTCCTACAGCCCACTGGAGAGGGATTGCAAAACCCCTCTCTGGCATGTCTGTACGATTGCAGTTAATTGGCTAATGTCACCTGAAAATGGCTTTGTGCCGCACATGCAAGATCCCCATGGAAGACTACGGGGGCAAAAAATGAGAACTTAAATATCTCCTGATTTTGATATTGGAACATACCAGCAACACTTGATTCTACCCATGTGGAACAGCAGTTTCTACATATTTTAAGGATCTAATTGATTAGGCCCCATAGTGGTATTTTGCCTCTGAATAATTGCTGAGGCTCTGCAGCTATTTCATTAACTAGCTTGGTTGTGTTGCATGACTTTGGAGCCCAAATTTTTTTGTGGGCTCACAACCAAGAATCATTTCGTACTTTTGGGAAATAGTTGACCCTATGACTGTGAATCATCTTGTGTATACAGCGATCGGTCCAATACATTAACTTGACCTCTGTCATTGGTAAAGAGCACCTGGCATTTGATTTGTTCCAAATTGGTCACCACCCTTAATTGTCCTCACTAGTGGATCATTCATCTGCTGATATCCTCTGTGCTGCAGTCTGTGCTGCAGGGGCCCTGCTCCTTCCATGTGACCCTCCCACAGCCTCAATTCCCCTCCTCGCAGCATTTTTAATCTGCTTCCTAAGAGGTTTGGTAATTGAAGGAAATAATGATTATTGATCTGTGGAGTATATAGATATCCATAATTTATAATGGATCCTACCAATGACTGCTAAACTATGATTAACAAATGTCTTCATCTGTGTTTTGAAGTTGGTAACTAAAAACCTCTTACAATCTGTCCGACTGTTATTGAATTTCGAATCCTCTAACCTTACTTGTCTCTCTATTCTGCTGTTACTGCAAAATACATAATGTACTAGGTATATTTGCTTGCAGGGATTGCTTGCTTGTAGAACTGAATGTGTTAACAGAATATCTCATTAACCTTTTTAATGGAAGGAGGAGGTCATGCATTACTGGGCAAAACAAATTTAGAAAAAGTGTGTGTATCTGAGATACGTTAAGTATCCTGACGCGGGATGCCGGTGCATAGAATACCGGCGCCAGAATCCTGAAGGCAAGTAGCGGGGCTGGGGAAGGGTTAGGGTTAGACACTAGGGGGGGAAGATCAGGTTTGGGGTGCATGGATAGGTAGGTTAGATTCGGGCATTGGGGAGGGTTGGGGTAAGAGATGGAGGGTTTAGCACTAAGGGGGGAGGGTTAGGTTTAGGGTGCGAGGAGGTTGGGTTTAGGCCAGTGTTGGCTAACCTTGACACTCCAGCTGTTATGGAACTACATAACCCAGCATGCACTGCTACAGTTTTGCTATTAGTGCATGCTAAAACTGTGGCAGGGCATGCTGGGATATATAGTTCCACAACAGCTGGAGTGTCAAGGTTAGCAAACACTGGTTTAGGCAGTGGGGAGGGCTTGGCACTAAGGGTGAGGGTTAGGCACCAGGAGGGAGGTTGGGTTTAGGAAGTGGGGAGGGCTTGGCACTAAGGGTGAGGGTTAGGCACCAGGAGGGAGGGTGGATTTAGGAAGTGGGGAGGGCTTTTTCACTAAGGGGGGGGGGGTTAGATTTAGGGTGCTGGGAAGTTAGGGTTCAGCACTAGGGGGGAGGTTAGGTTTAGGCAGCGCGGAGGGTTAGGGAAGAGAGGGAGGGTTAGGTTACTTACTGTTGGGATGCCGGTGCCAGGATTTTGACCGCTGGGATCCAGAGCGCCACCATCCTGTGTATCTTTATCTGTATGGACATGGTATAAGACAATTGCTAACAGTTTAGTAAGGGTTTAATTCAGTGATGTACGTTAATGCCGTCACATCCACGATGCGAAAATGTGCAAATATCGCAGCTGCCGGCAGATGTACAGAGTCAGCCACCTGCAGCTTTGCTCATCCCAGCATCTGCATAATATGGCGCAGTGACGGTTCACCACAGATCATAGTTTGTTGCAGTCCTGAGAGTCTATGGACTTGGAGAATGGCAATGGTAATTGTGATGCCGGAGCCGTATTCCTTGCGTATGGGATCGCAGGCTCAGGGTGAGACACTCCCCCCGACACACACAACCACCTGCGTTCTGTGCTGCCGCTCCCCATTACCTCTCCCCAAACCCTCCCTGACTGTCAATCACACTGCAAATAAATAGTCACTGCGAGCGACTACAATGATGGTCCTTGGTGCATGCGCAATGTGACCTGGACGCATGCAGGGTTTACTGATCGCCCAACTCGTGAACATTGAAATGGCTTAGAACTCTGTATCTGCCCTATGATCAACAGTAATATGTCATGGAATATACAGACGGTGCCACGTGCAGGCGTACCAGAAAGTTGGCTATTATATGCTCATCTGTCTACTGATGATCCAGAGCTATGGTTGATGATGTGTTATCCAAACAATGGTTTCATGTTGTCACAGATTCCCAGGATGCCCAGTATAGAAAATATTTAAAGAGAAAAGTGTGCTTTCAAATTGTAAAGTGCCACGTGCGCTTATATCACAGGTGTCAATCTGCATACCAAATAAGAGTGTCATTATGTGGTCCTCCATAATTTCACGTACAGAAATGTAATTCTTTATCACTCACATGAAAATAAGGGAATAAGCCACATTATGATTATGTATGAACGTATGGAGAGAGAGAGATTCTCATTCAATGGATTTTGTTTATTTAAATTATTTTCAACATAGTAGATCAATACCAAAGACCTCAAAACTATGAGAGAACACATTTGGAATTATGTTGTAAACAAATCAAAATGTTTTATCTTTTAGATTCCTTAAAGTAGCCCCCTTTTGCTTTGATGATAGCTTTGCACACTCTTGGCATTCTCTCATTCTGCTTCATGAGGTAGTCTCCTGGAATGGTCTTGAAGGAGTTCCCAGAGGTGCTGAGCACTTGTTGGCTGTTTTTCCTTCACTCTGCGGTCCAACTCATCCCAAACCAGGTCAATTGGGTTTAGGTCGGGTGATTGTGGAGGCCAGGTCATCTGATGCAGCACTCAATCACTTTCCTTCTTGGTCAAGTAGCCCTTACATAGCCTGGAGGTGTGTTTGGGGTCATTGTTTTGTAGAAAAACAAATGATGGTCCCAGTAAGCGCAAACCAGATGGGATGGCATGGCACTGTGGAATGCTGTGGTAGCCATGCTGGTTAAGTGTGCCTTGAATTTTGAATAAATCACCAGCAAAGCACCCCCCACACCATCACACCTCACAAAGACACGGCGGTTGGAACCAAAAATCTCCAATTTGGACTCATTAGACCAGTGGAAATCTGTACTTTGGTCTGATGTCCATTCCTTGTGTTACTTGGCCCAAACAATTCTCTTCTTTTTGTTGTTCATCCTCAGTAGTGGCTTCTTCATAGCAAGATGACCATGAAGGCCTAATCTGAGGTGCTGTTAAGTAGCAGTTTCTGAGGCTGGTAACTCTAATAAATGTATCCTCTGCAGCAGAGGTAACTCTTGGTCTTCCTTTCCTGGGGCGGTCCTCATGAGAGCCAGTGTCCTCATAGCATTTGATGGTTTTTACAACTGCACTTGAGGTTACATTCAAAGTTCTTGAACTTTTCCGTATCGACTGACCTTCATGTCTTAAAGTAATGATAGACTGCCGTTTCTCTACTGAGTAGAGTGGTTGGTGCCATAATATGGATTAAAACAGTAGTTAAATAGTGGTGTCCACTGTGTACTAACCCTACCTCTGCACAACACAACTGATGGTCTCAAACACATTAAGGCCCGTTTTCAATATGTTTCGCACCTGCGATACTTTTTTGCCTGGTGGACTTTCGCCTACATCGCATGTTTTTGGTGCGGAAACTTTTCGCGCGATTCCCTGTATTCAATATGAAAGTACTGGAAAACGACACCCGGCGATACTTGAACAAGCGGAAAGTCTTCTCCAAAATGGGGCAATCAGCCTGGCACCCCCCAAAAGATGCATTGACATGGGGGATCACTATGGGTACCCCCGAATTGGCCTGCTGAAGGTATTTGGTGTTTTTAAATGGTCTCAATAGGCGCTGTTATGCGTAAGTGGTGAAGAATAGCATTTTGTTTGTTTATTTTCTGGAGAAAATAACTAGTCCCTGCATATTTTGGGTCCCTGAAAATGCGGGGTAGCATTTTTTAAAGTTTGTAAAGTATCATTAAATACGTTAAAAATCCACCTGATGCAAACACCTGCAATAAAAAAAATAATTAACTAGTTTTTAACTTTGTCCCCCAACTTTTTTTTTTTTTTTGCCCCCAAATTGAAATTAATTTTTTGGGATGTTAAGTCATTTTTACGACTTTTTTTTTACGTTGTTTACTTTTGGGGGACTGTCTAAAGGCTGTTTGGGGGTTTCTGCAATGTTTCACTCCAGAACCCCAATACTGCACTTTTTTCCGCCTGCTATTCATAAGCGAAACTTTTTCGCATATTACATTGCATTCACTTTCCGCCTAGGCGGAAAGTCTTTCAAATTGAATACGGCGATACTTTTCCGCCAGGCGAAATGACTTCATCGGCAAAACCTTTTTGCTGAGCTCGGCTTTTCGCTCCAAATTGAATACAGGCCTAAGAAGGCAAGTAATTCCACAGATTGACTCTTGACAAGACACACCTGTTACTTCAAAACCATTCCTCATGAAGCTGATTGAGAGAATGCCAAGAGTGTGCAAAGCTGTCATCCAAGAAAAGGGGGCTACTTTGAGGAATCTAAAATATAAAACATTTTTTGATTTACAACATAATTCCATATGTGTTATTTCATAGTTTTGATGTCTTCAGTATTGATCTGTTATGTTGAAAATAATTTAAATAAACAAAAACCATTGAATAAGGTGTCCAAACTTTTGTGACTGGTACTGTGTGTGTGTGTGGGGGGGAGGGGGCTTGACAAAATTTTCTAAAATCTAGGAGCCAGACCACCCCCCCAACAAAAAAAAATTACAGGAGTAAGGAGTGCAGCTCTGTGTTGTACACACTATAATACACCACAAAATGGTCACAGTTGAGTAACATGGAGGTTCCCTCACTGCTCTGCACAGCTCCCCTGCTCCACCCTCCAGTAGTAATGGACAACATTTCACATAAAACAATGGTGCCGGAAAGTACAACAAAAACCCCCTCCCCAAATGGTCACACCACTATCCCTCCTGAAGCTGCTCCGCAATCCCTGGCCACGCATAGACCCTGCTACCAGAGAGCTCTATGCAGCCGCAGATAGGAGACAGTAGACAGTTGGGACGTACAGGGGGATCAGCGTAGACTGGGACAGACAGCAGGGGTCAGAGCGGGCCAGGATGGAGAGGAGGAGTCAGCGCAGGCTGGGATAGACACAGGCACAGTAGTCACAGCAGGTGACACTCAGCACATGCACTCCTGTGCATGATGTGAACACTGCAATACTATAGGCATGAAACCCTGCCAGAGCTGATGAGGATCGGCTTCCTCCCTCACTGCAAAATCTGGTAGCCAGGCAGCAAAATCTGGTAGCCATGGCGACCTGGCCCCTGGGATTTGTCGAGCCCTGGTATGTATGTGTGTGTGTGTGTGTGTGTGTGTGTGTGTGTATATATATATATATATATATATATATATATATATATATATATATATATATATATATAATTTTTTTACCAGTTATTTATATAGCGCACACATATTCCGCAGCGCTTTACAGAGAGAATATTTGGCCACTCACATCAGTCCCTGATCCAGTGGAGCTTACAATCTATGTTCCCTATCACATGCTCACACACATACACACTTGGGTTAATTTTGTTGGGAGCCAATTAACCTACCAGTATATTTTTGGAATGTGGGAGGAAACCGGAGTACCCGGAGGAAACCCATACAAACTCCACACAGTTGGGGCCATGGTGGGAATTGAACCCATGACCTTATTGCTGTGAGGCAGTAACGCTAACCATTACATCGTCTGTGCTGCATATATATATATCTATATCGCACATCTGGGCGTGGAAAGGAAAGGTGTGTCTTACGACTCGTCCCCCTTTTCGTAACTCTTGGGGGCGTGCCCGGCACTTATGGACATGCTGGGCTCATGAACCTGCTATCCATTCACCGGTGGTGACCGCTACACTGGAGTTTTCCCCACCCGTGGGACACTGCAACCCACGGGTAGGGTCGGCACCCGCAGGCTGTTTCAGAGGGGTGCCGCGACAGAAGGCAGGGTGCTTTTTTTGCCCTTTAGAAATATATGTATAAATTTGGAAATCGCTGCACCAATGAAATATACATATATAAGAACTTTTTTTTTTTCTTATGGATAGTGTAGGTCACGGGAGTGTGCATACCTGCAGTAATTAAAAAATTGTGGCCGCTGTAATTTTTATTACAAAGATCGCGCACCTAATTGGATATGCCCCTGTGAATGCTGAGGGAGGCTGTATTCCCTCAAAGCTAAAAATAATGGCGTTTACAAAAAATGGTAAAATGGGACAAATACTGCAACTCACTCGTGGCCACTAGATGGCGATACACTGCTCTTACTTTGAAAAGTATATATTGTGCATTGTAGTGTGACTATACTAGGGCAGGATTCATAGAAGAGATAGTGGTACCTTTTTGGAAATGCCGTATCTTTTTACTTTAATGTAAATACTGTACATTCCTATGCTCTGCAATATATATATTTTTTTCTTGCCAGATTTAAATGTTGATTTTGTTCATAGGCCCTACGTCAAGCACTAAATGGTGACTGCCTGTTATAGCTCCACCAGCTAGTTTGAAGTTGAATATTTTTTTTTTTTTGTTTTTTTTTTTTTTAAATTAGTTAATTGAATTAGTAGTGTACTGTGGGCAGGCACATCTATGCTTTTACATGGCTACTTCCATGCATTTTGTGTGAGTACGCGGTTGGCCAAAACAATTGAATTTCCCCCTAAAATATGGCATCAGTTGGACCAACATGTCATGCAACCCCTTCCCCCTCCTATATAATCTGAGGAAAAAAAAAACTGGTCTCTATATACTGAGGTATATTTGTTAACAAAAGAGGGCAGACAAGTTTTTTTTTTTTTTATTATTTATTTATTTTTTTTATTTTCTTTAATGGGAATATTTGCATTGCTTATTCTAGTTTTCTAGCTGAGCAGCAATAGTTTCGGCCTACTGTTTCGCTCAATCTCGTTGTGTGGTTGTGCAAGTAACTGGTATATTGCTATGAGTGAAGGCTACGGTCTGCTTGTTAGTGCTGAATAGGAATGTTGGGATGTACTGGTAGTTGGGATGCACGAAGGGAGGGTTAGGATACTTACTCTGGCCCTGTCTGATACTGAACATCAGGATTCCGCTGTTGGTTTTTTGAAAGCCGGCATCCCAACTGCCGGTCTCCCATACCCAACCCAATGTTGGTCCCTTCCCTCACAATATTCACTTGATGATAATAGGCAGATGGATCCTGCTGGCATGCAATGGCCTTTAAAAACAGGGGGCCTGATTCAGAGCCGCTCGTAAGCGCCCGATTGTTCGCTCCAAGCGTTGTTCGCACAACTGCGCATGCGTATGGGTCGTAATGCGCATGCGCCAACCAGTCAGTGCGGTCGGAAATCGAGCGCTCGCAAAATAGCAAGTGCCTGCTAATTTGAGTGACAGGATGAGGCGTTTGTGGATGGTAACAGGGGAAGGTGCTTGAAAACTGGGAGTGGTGATCCGAACGCAGGCGTGCCAAGTGGTCAAAACGGGCGTTTTAAGGGTGTACATAATTAACAAAGCAGCGTCATCGGCTGCGTCACTTGGTTGTCTCTTAGCCTGAACTGTTCGCATGATTGCGGTAGGAAAATCCTACCACAAGCACTGCGAGCAGTTCAGACGTCTTTCCAAGTACTCGATTAATCTAATAAATAGTGGAGATGACGTAGGGTGTGAGCAGCCAGGGGGCGTCTTTACAAAATAGCGAGCGCATGTTTCGTTTGCTCGCTCAGACATAGATGCGTCAACAGACCGCAAAGAGCGAGCGCTCAATTTAAATATCCAGCCCCTTTTTCTGAACGAGTGAGCAGAAATAGCGTCCGGCTCTGAATCAGGCCCAGGGCCCATAAGTGCTTGATCTCAACCTCAAAATGGTGCAAAACTGTCATACAATCATATAGGCCAACGATCATTTGATATAAAAAATAATATAACTAAGGCCCCATCTGTGTGAAGTTTATATGTTCTCCTCATGTTTTGCATGGGTTTCCTCCCACACTCCGCTTTAACCCTAGTCTGTATGTCTGTCAGTGTGTTAGGGAATATAGAGTATAAGCTCCTCTGGGGCAGGGACTGATTTGAATTGCTAAATATTCTATGAAAATTCTAGTAAATCCATTTTTCTAATAAGATTTTGACACTAGAAATGTTTCCCGCTCAAATATTCAAATTAAGTTTACAATCATTATGCTGGTATGTGTTCTGCTGAACATTACTGGCGAGTGGCTTCGGGTGTGAAGTAATCCGCGTTGTGGTGACTGATTGTAGACCTGAACAAAGCTTATGGCCGCAGCGCTGATGGATCTCGTACAATATCTATGCTGCACAACTTGGCATGGGTTACACACACATGCGTGTGTATCTGCATGTGTCATATCACTGGTACATATGCCAATGATCTGCCATGAGCAGCATTTGAGGAACATCCACATCATGTAAATGGACCGTATGTGCGGCGCTCTAGACATCAGCGGGTGCTCTCCCTCTCCCCTCTGCACATCTTGCCAGCCCCCTGCAAAACAAATCTCCCAAATGGACCTTGGTACCCACCAGTGACTCCCAGACCACGTATAAAACACACCATGCCCCATAGGGCATCTTTCCACATACTCTTTTCTTAGTACCAGCCACCATTAATTAACTAATGCACAATAATTGAGGACTGATACCTGAATGCTGAACCATCAGGGAAGTAATGGTATCTCCCCGTGGAGGAAGGGTAGCGATCATGTTCCTCCTCCTGTGGTCACATGATGTGGAAGCATCCAATTGGCTCCTTGTTTCCAGTCTGCTTCACCTGTGAGCTCTGCTCTAACTTAATGAATAGTCCTTTATAGTGGGGGCGTAAACCAGGATGGAGCGGGGGGCTGCTTATGTAAGCTGTTTCCCATCAATGTGCTGCCCGCCGTATCTTCCATTTCATGTTACAATATATTGGGGCCAGTAGAACCTAGCGGCCTCTTTATCCTGAAAAATAGTATAACACACCTTGATCGCGCAGTCGCTGCACATTCCAGCTGTGAGTCTCCGGTCACACCGCATCTCAAAGTTGCTGTATTGTAGGGAGATCTGGTGGCTTTGGAGACCATGGGCTCTATTTATTATCATTATTTTTACTAAAATAAAGTGAAAAAGGGTGTTTTCACACCCTTTTCACATTATTTTAGTTTCACCTGTAGTTATTACAGGGCAATTGGAGTAGAATTAGTAAAATTCTACTCCAACCCCTAGTATCACTTATTTTTAGTAAAGCAGATCGCATTTCCCATAATTGTAATGGGAAATGTGATCCGAGCAGAGTTACTAAAAAGAAATTGTAAAAAAATACCGGGGGAAGCCCTGTGATAATAACGCCACCTGGAGGTGGCGTTATCCAGGGTCTCCCCCGGTTACCGGGCTCCCACTCTGCACTAACGGAGAGAGCAGAGGCGGGAGCCGGTACCAGTAATCAGCTATGTGGTCTAAGTAGACCGCAAGCTGATTACTGTAAAAAAAAGAAAAAAAAATTTAAACATATTTTTTTTTCCTTACCTGAATCCAGGGACCGGTGATCGGGCCTCCGGTGATGGCTCCTCTCCGGTCAGCTGGTCTCCCACAGTGCACTGGGGCCCGGTCATCAGGTGATCGGGTCCCAGTGCTGTATGGGAGATCACCTGATCGGGAAGCCCGGAGAAGATCACCGGAGGCCAGGAGGATGCAGGTAAGTGTAATGAAGGGAGGGGGGGGTCGCGGGGGTCCGCGATCGTGGGGGGCGGGGCTTAGCGCCGGGGGCGGGGCTTAGCGTCGGTGGGGGGGTAGTAGTGGTGGTCGGTCGGCGCATGCGCGGGCTCTTAGTCGCGGTATTTTTTCCGAAAATACCGCGACTAGAGTGCGGATGGGATCCGCAGGGACAGAGCTTTATCGCCTGTGATATTGCCTGAATTCGCAATGCGAATTCACTCTGTAATATCACACTACAATCCGCATTCAATATGCGGATTGTAGTAAATAGAGCCCCATGTGAGTACACCACTGCGGGCTTTATTCAGGAGTGCACCACAATGCAGATTTCTGATCGGGAATCTATGCAGCCGCATGACCCATTCTGCGCATGTGCAGAACGGGTTTGCGATCCCGCACGGAGACTGTCAGCAGTGATTGACAAGTATGCTGGCATTTGTGGGCGGGGAGGGGGCGGCGATGCCCTCCATTTCTCGAAAGAGGCCAGGATCATCTTCGGCTGACTGAGATTTCCTGGCTTCTTCCTCTCATCTGCGGCGGCCGGCTGTGTTAACTGCCAATGTTCCCGCAGAGTATCCGATGCTGCGTTGGACAACGCAGCTTGGATACGTAATGCAGCAGGAGACGTGATGCCCCCTGCTGTATTACCATATCTGCACAGACGGAACTGCACAGCTGATTGCGAGCAGCTTTGCAATTCCGCCCGAAGTTGAATCCGTCCCTGAGCTCATTGTGTTTGTGGAACCACCGTGTGATGTGTGCTTTGTGACATGGGATATTATCTGGGTGGAAGTAGCCATTAGAATATGGGTAGACTGGCCATAAAGGGCATGCTCATGGTCAGCAGTGATACTTGTGGTGTGATATTTAAATGCAGCTCCTAATATGTGCCAAGAAAACCATCACCATAGTATTACTGCCCCCAGCCTGAACAATTGACATCAGGCTTCATGTTGTTTACGGCAAATTCTGACTCCTGCATTTTGCCAATCCTCAACTACCCAGTTTTAGTGAGCCTGTGCCAACTGTATCCTCGGTAACCTTCCACAGTCAGTGACACTGGTCACATTTCTTCCCCATTTAGGTATTTGGTCTTATCAACAACTGAACCTCTTGACCATGTCTGCGTGCATTTTATGCATGCAGTTGCTGCCACATGTTTGGCCTATTAAATATTTGCATTGATGAGCAAATATGCCTAATAAAATGGCCACTATACGTAATCTGCATGTGGCTAGTCGATTACCAGATTGGAAATTGTTTAGCATTTTTCACCCCTCCGCGCGTCCTGCGCAGAACAGTGCACGGTCAGTGCTGTATAATTTAAGTCATGCCGAGTTATGGTTATTACTCCTGACTGCAGTTTAATAATTTTTTTTTTTCTTCCTGCTTCCATTTGAATGTCTCATAGCTGTCCCAATACATTCTACACGGACACATTCCACATAATTTAATCCCTGCTAAATGATTTATTATGCACAGGTCATAACTGAGAATGTTAAAGTCACTTGAAGGACCAATCTTCTATTTTTCTGCTGCCATCCTGTAAATAAATGGGAACAATTTCTGCTCAGTCATGTCACGCTTACTCAATGTCATTAAGTCCTTTCTCCTCTCAAACCGATGATACTTTAAGTTGTCCTGGAGGTAATTTGCGTCCATCAGGCTGACATTTAAGAGGGGGAACAAATTATGCGTATGAAAGGAAGAACTGGAGTTATACAGTAAATTGTCTACTTTAATTTTAGAAGTCACACTAGGGGTGTGGGGGGAAAAAGAAAATCTGTCCTGTGACACACATGCTATTTCTACTTCAGGGTCCATAGGGTATCCACAGGATACCTTGGGGTATAGGTGTGACGTCAGTCGCTGGGCACCATAGAGTTAAGCTTTTCAGCCTCCCAGGATGCACTAGGGTCCCCCTTCCTATACCCCGCCCCCGAGCCAAGGCACCTCAGTTTAGTTTGGTGCCCGGCCGGAGTCGGGTGCACCTGTCGGAGTGGGGGCTAGAAGAGCCCCTGAAGCTTTCTTCAGTGCAGCTGTGGCTGCACAGCTGGATGTACAGCATGGACAGTCAGTCCTGACGTCCATGCTGTCTTCCCTACACCCCCGCCGGTACCAGAACGCTGGTACCGATCCGGGGATGCTGGTGAGCATCTGGGGTCACAGCTAGCGGTGACCCCAGATGTTCCGGACCATGGCCGGATCCAAGGGGGACAAAGGTAAGCAGCGGGGTCCCGCGGTGGGTCCCCGCTGGTCACATGGTCCTAAGTCCCCAGGCAGGGGGCTCCCTGGGGACTGGCTGCAGCGTGGAGTCAGGCTACCAACCTGCGCTTTCCACTACCCCCTGGGACAGCGGACCGCAGCAGAGCGGTAGCGCTGTGGCGTCCCAGGGGTTAAATGCATGCCAGGGGAGCGCGCCTTCCCTGTCTCTCAGCCGGCGCCTCCCCCGCTGCACACAGCCCTCTCTGCACGCTGTGGCAGCGCTCCTCCCCCAGGCCAGCCTCCTCTCTGCTCCTCGGCGGCCATCTTCTCCAGAACGCATGATGAACGCTGCTGGAAGCGCTGGACGGAAGCATCGTGGTCTGGGTCCCCCCGCATACCTCTCATCCGCTGTGGTCAGGTCTGTGTATGCAGCGCTGTGTCCTACCAGGCCCTGTGTCTGCGTAGTTGAGTGATCAGCGCTGTTAGTGCAGGAATTGATTTTCTTTGCATTGTATGTGATTGTGCTAGCGCTGCTGCCTGTAACTTTTCTCTAAACTGTCAGCTTTATTACTGTCCCTGTTCTTTCTGCTAAGCCCTTGCGGTGCTGCAGGGTGGTCTCTCGCCTATTTAAGTTATAATTGGTGAGAGAGGTCACATACGTGGTGCCATCATGTCCGAAAGTGATTTTCCCCTCCGGCTACAGTGTACTACGTGTAAAGTACCGTTGGCGGAGGGGGAGGGTAGCGCGGAGGGCCTTTGCCGGCAGTGTTTGTCCATGGCGCGGCCTCTTACGGTTACAGCACCGGTACAGGAGCCGCCCTGGGCTTGTTTCGCTCAGGCGCTTACAGCCTTAGTGGGCCAGTTAGCTCCGCAGCCCGCGTTTACACCGATGGGTTTATCCCAGCAGTCAGTGGTGTCGTCACCCATGCAGGGTTTCCCACGACAATTGGTGGTACCCCACAGTCTCCCTATTTCCCCGCTCCCGGGTTCTCAGGAGCCAGCGTGGGTTAACTCCCTGACGAGTTCTGTACAGCACTTGTCGGATGTGTTGCAAGGGGAGTCTGTGATGCGGCCGCATAAATGGCCGGTGGCGTCTCTGTCGGCTCCTTATGAGGATGACGAGGGGACGTCTGATGATGGGGAGATTCTGGATCCTTACGATCAGGAACCTTTCCATACTAAGGACGCTGATGCTAAGTCCAAAGTATATATTCCTGGACTTATTCGGGCGGTCCGCACAGCCTTGGTGATTGAGGACGAAGTTCCCCCAGCGGCTAAATCTAAGTATGCCTTTTTCAAAGATGTGAAGGGCGATGCCACAGTCTTTCCTCTTTCGGGTCAGTTGGTGGACCATTTAGAGGAGGCGTGGAAATAGCCTGGCAAAAGATACCAGCCGCAGAGACGCCTGGCAGTGGCTTATACGTTCGCGGATAATTATTTTGCAAAGTGGGAATCCCCTCCACAGGTGGATTCTCACGTGACCCGTCTTGTCCGTAGTGCCACATTGCCGATGCCATCTATGTCCTCCCTTAAGGATGCTATGGACCGCAAGGTGGAGATCTGCCTGAAGTGCGCTTATTCCCTTGCGGGGGGGCAGCACGACCGGCTATGGCCATTTGCTGGGTTGCCAGAGCGATGGAGCGCTGGGCGGATTCATTAGAGGCTTCTTTTGATTCCGACTGTCCGGCCGAACAGGCAGAGTTGATTGGCAATCGACGTGATTCGGCCACCTACATCAACGAGGCGGCCCTAGACATTAGTACTCTGGTGTCTAGGATTTCTTCAGCAGCGGTGGCTGCTCGTCGCACCTTGTGGCTGCGATCCTGGAAGGCGGACGCAGATTCCAAAAAGGGTCTGGAGGCGTTGCCGTTTACCGGAGAAGTTCTCTTCGGTCCGGATCTGGATAAGATTGTGGCCACGCTGGCGGCAGCCAAATCGGCTTGTCTCCCGTCGGCCGCTGCTCCTTCTGGTTCTGGACCATCGTCCTTTCGGTCATCTAGGGCCCAGGGCAGGCCCAAACCACAGTTGTTTCCTCGACAGGCTGGTCCTAAGAAATCGGCCAAGCCCCGGAAGCAGGCATGGAGTACCAGACGTCCGGCCCCCAAGCCAGATGACAAGCCTGCGGCCTGACTGTCCGGGCCTCCCTTTGGGGGATCCCAGGGTGGGAGGCCGCCTGCTGCAGTTCGCCCAATGTTGGTCGGCCACTACTACAGACACTTGGGTTCTGGAGGTGGTTTCCCACGTATACTCCCTCTCCTTCCGGGACAGACCCCTGGCTCGATTCTTCACCACGGGTCTACCATCAGACCGGAACAAGGCTACGGAGCTGCGGAAGGTATTGCACACTATGCTCCAGGCTGGAGTTATAGTGCCTGTTCCATTCTCCCAGAGGGGCCAGGGTTTCTATTCAAATCTATTTTTAGTACAGAAACCCAATGGGTCGTATCGTCCGATTCTCAACCTCAAAGCACTCAACAAGTCTTTGCGGGTCCCGAAGTTTCGGATGGAGACCCTACGGTCCATCATTCTGGCACTGGAACCTGGGGACTACATGGTGTCATTGGACATACAGGACGCTTACCTGCATGTCCCTTTTCTTTTGCGCCATCAACAGTTCCTCAGGTTTGCAATCCGCAGCGACCACTTCCAGTTTCGGGCGTTACCTTTTGGCCTGGCGACAGCACCACGTGTTTTCACCAAGGTGATGGCGGTCATGGCGGCTTCTCTGCGGCTGCAGGGAGTCCGCATGTTGCCGTACTTGGACGACCTGTTATTGGTGGCAGGATCTCCAGAGCTCCTGTTACGCCACTTGGACCTGACCATTGCACTGCTGCAATGGCACGGCTGGCTAATCAACTGGCAGAAGTCCATTCTAATCCCGTCTCGGAGGATTCTGCATCTTGGAGCCTTATTGGACTCGGGACAGCAAAGGATCTTCGTGACAGAGGACAAGATCTCTGCTTTACAGTCAAAGGTGCGCAGTTGTCTGCACAGCCGCCGGGTGTCCCTACACTCGGCGATGAGGTTACTGGGCTCCATGGTGTCGGTGTTCGACATGGTGGAATATGCCCAGTTTCACTCCAGACCTCTGCAGCACCTGATCCTGTCCAAGTGGAACGGGCTACCTCAGTCTCTGAAGTTTCAGACGATTGTGATCACCCCGGAGGTTCGCCTGTCCCTTGCGTGGTGGTTACAGACGACCCACCTCAACAAGGGACGTCCGTTCTGGGTTCCAAATTGGGTCCTGTTGACAACGGACGCCAGTCTTAGGGGCTGGGGAGCAGTTTCGGGTCCACACTTGTTCCAGGGCAGGTGGACGCCGACAGCAGCGGAGCTTCCAATAAATATCTTGGAACTCCGTGCGGTCTTCAATGCTCTCCAGCAGGCACATCGGTTTCTCCAGGGTCACCCGGTGCAGGTCCAGTCAGACAACGCTACCACCGTGGCCTACATAAATAGGCAAGGAGGACCTCGCAGTCGGGCGGCTCTCGTAGAGGTCTCTCGGATCCTGGTTTGGGCGGAGCACAATCTTCCGGCCATATCAGCGGTCTTCATCCCGGGAGTGCTAAATTGGGAGGCAGACTTTCTAAGTCGCCAGGACGTTCATCCGGGGGAATGGCCCCTGCACCCGGACGTTTTTCAACTACTGGTGGACAGATGGGGTCTTCCAGAGATCGACCTCATGGCGTCACGGCAGAATAACAAGTTGCCGGTGTACGGGTCTCGCACAAGAGACGAAGGGGCGTCTCTGGTGGATGCTCTGTCCGTCCGGTGGACGTTCCGGTTCGCATACCTGTTCCCTCCGGTCTCCCTTCTTTCACAGGTAATCCGGAAATTCAAACAGGAAGGAGGGACGCTCCTGTTGGTAGCTCCCGCGTGGCCCAGACGGCACTGGTTCTCAGACCTTTGGGGTCTGTCCGTAGACAGTCCTCTGCGGTTGCCGCTACGACCGGACCTTCTGTCTCAGGGTCCTTGTCTTCACCCGGACCTGACTCTGCTGTCTTTGACGGCGTGGCTGTTGAGACGGCCATGCTGAGGTCCCGGGGGTTTTCCAGCTCTGTGGTGCGTACCATGTTACGAGCTCGGAAACCGTCTTCCGCGAGGATATACCATCGCGTGTGGCTTACGTTCTTCCAGTGGTGTCGACCGAGAGGTTATGCACCGCGGGAGTTTCGTCTGTCTCGGATTCTCGCCTTCCTGCAAGCTGGAAGGATACCGTAGGATTGCTACAATCCCGGATGTGCGCACCTTTATGCAAGGTGTTCTCCGCATTCAGCCGCCCTTTGTTCTACCTGTGGCGCCTTGGGATTTGGCTGTGGTCCTGAGAGCTCTCCAAGAACCGCCGTTTGAACCACTGGGCTCAGTGCATCTTAAATGGCTAACAGCTAAGACTGTTTTTTCCTTCTGGCCATTGCTTCGGCCAGACGTGTTTCTGAGTTAGGGGCTCTTTCTTGTAGACCCCCTTTCTTGGTTTTTCATGGGAACAGGGCAGTGCTCCGCACTCGGCCCGAGTTTCTTCCCAAAGTTGTTTCCCAGTTTCATGTTAACGAGGAAATCGTTGGTCCGGCCTTTAACTCACCGGGTCTTTCCGTGGGTGAGGCCTCTTTGGATGTTGTGCGGGCCTTAAGGACTTATGTTGACCGCACTTCTTCGTTTAGGAAGTCGGACGCTTTGTTTGTCCTCTATGGCTTCCGTAAAAAGGGTTGGCCTGCTTCAAAGCAAACTTTGGCAGCCTGGATCCGTATGGCTATTCTGAAGCTTATCTTCATGAAGGCCTACCGGTCCCTCCTTCTCTGAAGGCTCATTCCACTAGGTCTGTGGGTCCTTCGTGGGCAGCTCGACGTGGTGCCTCGGCAGTTCAGATCTGCAAGGCTGCTACGTGGTCCTCTGTCCATACCTTCGTGAGGTATTACAGGTTTGACACCTTCGCCTCTCAGGATGCTTCCTTCGGGCGGCGGATTCTCCTTTCTGCACAGGAGCGTCCCCACCCTTCAAGGATACTGCTTTGGGACATCCCCAAGGTATCCTGTGGATACCCTATGGACCCTGAAGTAGAAAATATGAGATATGGTAAGAACTTACCCTTGTTATCTCTATTTCTACGAAGTCCATAGGGTTCCACAGGACTCCCGCCCTGTCGCACCTGTGCTGCAGATGGGCTTTGCTCTGGTCACTGGTTTTCCGTCTCCCTCTGGTGAGAATGTGATTCTTGTATGTGTCCAGATCTTTTTTTTTTTCTCTCTCTTCCTTCTCCTCCTCCGGCCTATGGCTTGATAACTAACTGAGGTGCCTTGGCTCGGGGGCGGGGTATAGGAGGGGGACCCTAGTGCATCCTGGGAGGCTGAAAAGCTTAACTCTATGGTGCCCAGCGACTGACGTCACACCTATACCCCAAGGTATCCTGTGGAACCCTACGGACTTCGTAGAAATAGAGATAACAAGGGTAAGTTCTTACCATATCTCATATTATCTCCCCAAAGACCAAGTCCAGGGTGGGTCATTGACTGGTTTTAATTAATATGCAGACTTCTAGATGTTTTGTGTCTGCAAACTCCCCTCTCCCCCTAGTTTTGTGTTCTAGCCACCAGTACTAATTCACATTTATTCCCTGTTATTCTGGGTGATGCACAATTGATGATGAATGTTCAATAGTTGAATTCTCATATTCATTTATAATCTGGGTGAGCTCTGATGTCATCATTACTTCAGTCTTCATTCTGAGAGCGTGTGTATTCTACGGAATTATGTGCCCCTTACTGTACTAGATGTCAACATGGATATTGGCGACCTGTGTAAAAGCGTAGGGCAGAAGCCTCATACTGTCATGTGGTTACAGAACCCCTCAGGGAATTCTACTGTCCATGTATCTTAAAGCTATGAGTATATAATGGCATGTGCCTATGTAATCACCCCCTTTGCTATGAAGCCCCTCAAAAGTTCTGGTGCAACAAATTACCTTCAGAAGTCACATAATTAGTGAAATGAAGTCCACCTGTGTGAAATCTAAGTGTCACATGATCTGTCAGTATAAACACCTTTTCTGAAAGGCCCCAGAGGCTGCAACACCACTAAGCAAGAGGCATCACACACCATGAAGACCAAGGAGCTCTCCAAACAAGTCTGGGACAAAGTTGTTAAGAAGTACAATTCTGGGTTGGGTTATAAAAAATAAATAAACAAAAATTATCCAAACATTTGATCATCCCCCGGAGCATCATCAAATGGAAAGAACATGGTACCACAACAAACCTGCCAAGGGAGGGTCGCCCACCAAAACTCACAGACCGGGCAAGGAGGGCATTAGTCAGAGAGGCAGCACAGACCAAAGGTAACCCTGAAGGAGCTGCAGAGTTCCACAGCAGAGACTGGTGTATCTGTGCATGTGACCACAATAAGCCGTACACTCCATAGAGCTGGGCTTTATGGAAGAGTTGCCAGAAAAAAGCCATTACTTATGCTGGGCATACACTGCCAGATAAAATGCCTGTCGGACCGACAGAGATTTTATCTGGCCGGCTGCCAGCCGCAGATGTCGCCGGCATACACTGTGAGATTTCTCTGTGTATTCGGCAGACATCTGCGCTCCGCCCCCGGGGGAGGAGACCTTTCCCTGTTCCTTCCGTAGGAAGGCACACAGGAAATGTCTGTCTGTCGGCCGCGGCTGGGCATACACTGCCCGATGCGGCCAACAGTTTACCCGGAAATATCGCATCGGACGGGCATGCTGGACAATCCGCCCCCCCACACGCTACAATTATCGGGGCGATCTGCCGATATCAGGCAGATCGCCCCGATAATTGTAGCGTGTATGGCTAGCATTAGTGATAAAAATAAAAAGACACGATTTGAGTTTGCCACAATGCATGTGGGCGACTCCCCAAATGTATGGAGGAAGGTACTCAGGTCAGATGAGACTAAGCATTTTCCTTGGTGGCAGAAAAGTAAAATTTATGTTTGGCGCAAACCCAACACATCCCATCACCCCAAGAACACAGTGAAACATGGTGGTGGCAGCATCATGCTGTGGGGATGTTTTTCAGCAGCAGGGATTGTGAAACTGATTGATTAGAGTCGAGGGAAAGATGGAAGGTGCTAAATACAGGGATTCTTGAGCAAAGCCTGTTTCAGACTGCCTGTGATTTGAGACTGGGTCGGAGGATCACGTTCCAGCAGGACAATTACCTGAAGCATACTGCTAAAGCAACACTCGAGTGGTTTAAGGGGAAACATTTAAATGTGTTGGAATGGCCTAGTCAAAGCCCAGATCTCAATCCAATTGAGAATCTGTGGTCAGACTTGAAGATTGCTGTTCACAAGCGGAAACCATCCAACATGAAGGAGCTGGAGCAGTTTTACCTTGAGGAATGGGCAAAAATCCCAGGGGCAAGATGAAGCAAGCTCATAGAGACTTATCCAAAGCGACTTGCAGCTGTAATTGCCGCAGAAGGTGGCTCGACAAAGTACTGACTTTAGGGGGGTGAATAGTTATGCGCACTGAAGTTTTCCGTTATGTTGTCCTCAATGTTTTTTGGTTCCCAATATAAAAAAAAAACACAACTTCAGTTGTAGGCATGTTCTGTGAATGAAATGATGCACACCTTCACACAATCCATTTTAATTCCAGGTTGTGAGGCAACAAAACGTGAAAAATGCAAAGGGATGTGAATACTTTTGCAAGGCACTGTGTGTGTGTCTACTCTTGTGGGCAAGGCGATCGATGCCTGCTAATTGGTGACTCGACAGCTGAATTGTGTCTGGCTAGATCGAGGGTCGCCTGGTGTCACCCTGACAAGTCTGCTGCGCTATTTGAGATGTGCACATTAAAGAGCACAGCAAGAAATTGTTGCTATGTCATCTGCCAGGTGGCAATATAACTGCGGTGTCATCGTAGGATTACAAAGTACAGCCAGATTCTGATGTACTGTAATATATATAAATACACTCTAAAGGGACAATTCAGATGTTGGAGATGGCAGCGGTTCGTGCCGGGCGCCTGACGGAGCAATTCCAATGTTGCTCCGTTTGGGCGCAAACAGGCTCCGGAATTTATTCTTGCCCCCTCCTGACCTCCTGAGGAAGTGAGCAGAAATGTGTGAAAAATCTGTAGTTTGGGACTTTTAACCAGGACTTTAGACGGGCTTAGCCGCTATGTGGTTTGGGCACCCATTAATTATCACTGCACCCAAAACAATTAAATCTCCCCCTAATCCTCTAAGGTCAGTCCCGTCTCCTTCCTGCATGCATGCGTAGTGGGAGCCGAGGCGTGCTCCAACCACTCGTACTAGGTAGTCATTTTATTTTGTATGTATAGTCACCTGCACAGTATCCTACTTGGAGCATACACACGGTCAGATTTGTCAGATGAACGATTTTACCAAAGTTTTTGAACGATTTTTGACTGCACTAAAATGAATGGAATCGTCCAAGTCTGACTGCAAACACATCAGATGTCAGATATCGTTATCTGACCATCGGGAACGCGCATCGTTCATCGTCCATCGTTCAGGCATGTCAGATCTGTCAGATTTTCCTTCAGATATGAACGACTGAACGATTTTTAAATCGTTATCGTTCACATCTGAAGGAAAAATGTGACCGGGTGTATGCACCATAAAGGTATTTCATTGTCTTATCATGACTGTAGCTCCGATCTAAAATAGGGAACTATTCAAATGCATTGGGCGCCCATTACTATGGTGGATGTTGCATCCAAATTGCAGGGTATTGGCAACATAAAGCAGCTAATCCCGTCTAAAGGGACAATTAAGGTGACCAAAAGCCAGGGGTGATACGGTTACCTTGCCCAAAAACCCTGTTATGGGTGGATTTCTGCTTGTAGCTTTACACGGCTAATCCCCCTGCGTTTTGGACGCGACATCCGTGCTAGTGATGGGCAGGGGTAGTGCGAGTCGTTGGGGGAGGCGGGGCATGCCTCGGCCCCCACTAGGCATACATGTAGGATAAGTAATGGGCACAAACCATTATATAGCTCCTCTAAATTTAGGCGGGCGCTACGGGCGCCCAAAAACAATTGAATTCTCCCCTTTATGTATTATAACTGTATCTGTATTCTTCAGTATGGATAACTGCACAGCATCACTACTTGTGTTCAGTATCTTCTATATGGACTGTACAGTATCACTACTGGTGTTCAGTATCTTCTATATGGACTGCACAGCATCACTACTGGTGTTCAGTATCTTCTATATGGACTGCACAGCATCACTACTTGTGTTCAGTATCTTCTATATGGACTGTACAGTATCACTACTGGTGTTCAGTATCTTCTATATGGACTGCACAGCATCACTACTGGTGTTCAGTATCTTCTATATGGACTGCACAGCATCACTACTGGTGTTCAGTATCTTCTATATGGACTGTACAGTATCACTACTGTTCTATGTCATGAGCAATACTCAGTTTCTGGCTTTGTTCTGTATGTTTAAGCTGTGGCCTATTTATAACACTGCATTCTGGACTTGTCTGTATTGTTGACTTAATACAATAGCATTATTGAAGCAATGGCAGGAGAAAGCTCTACTGAGCATAATCTCCTTCCTCCTGTTCCTCCTTCCTGCTTTTTATGTTCCATGTAACAATTCTTTTTATTTTTTTATTTTATTTTGTTAAGCACCTGGCTGTGTTTTTTATAAGGCTATATAATATCATTAATAGACTTGCACAGAACAGTTATCTTTACCAAGCAATAATTTGTAAATGAAGCATTTGCGACATGGTAACATCCTTCCATTATTCGGAGAGCTATAAATTTATATAAGAGCTATAAATAATCGAATCCCTTGGCCGCCGCATTGCGCGACAGCAATGCCGACCACTGTGCTACTCGGCAAAGACCTTAAAAGTATGTATATTATTTAAGGGATTTTTTTTTTTTTTTTAATAAACGGTCGGTAAACTTTAAATTTGGAATATATTTAATCATCTTCGGCTTTAAGTATTTTTTTTTTTTTTTTTTTTCTTTTTGTATTACATCGAAAAAATACTTTTGGAAAAACTGTCCTTTACGCTATATGTTCTTAGCTGTCATTAGATGTCAGTCTAACATGACCTAGATTTAGGCTTCCCATATCACCTTTAGTATCTGGGCAGGTGAACGGCATCTGAGTGCCACGCAACAACGGTCTGTCGTGCTCCAGATAGCCAGTCCGTACGGTATAGACACAGAGGATGGACTTGTAAATTGTTATACAGAAGTCACGGCTCCTGCAGTGATGCTGCTCGTTATTTGCGTATTGTCCCTATGGGGTAGCCGTTCTGGTCTTTGCAGAGACATTACAGCCAATCTCACAAACGCCGGCTGCTGTTAATAATCCCTTCGTTATTTTACTGGGGATGAATCCTAGTTTAAAATTAGAGATGTGTGAGGACTCCCTCACGTGTTTTGGATTTATTTAAAATATATCTTTTATAAAAACGGCTAAGATCATGTAACTTAGGCCTTTTTTTGTTCCTATAGTATTATTAATTGCTTCCAAACTCTTTGAGCTTATTGTTTGCAAACGCTTTACCACCTTTCTTTCCGCCCACTCTTTCCTTGAGCCATTTCAGTCTGGCTTCCGTTCTCTCCGCTCCACTGAAACTGCCCTCACGAAAGTCAGCAACGACCTCCTTGCTGCCAAATCCAAGGGCCACTACTCTCTGCACTAGACAACCCTCTCCTGCTGCAAATCCTTCACTAACTTGGTCTACGTGGCACTGCCCTCTCCTGGCTGTCCTCCTACCTCTGACCGATCTTTGTCTTCTCTCATGACTCCTCCCCCAACACCCCCCCCCCCTTATATACGTCCTCTTTAGGTGAACTCTTCAACTCCTTTTGACCTCCAAAATCACCTCCATGCTGATGATACTCAAATGTACCTTTCCACCCCTGACCTCTCCCCCTCGCTTCTTACTGTATCTCCAACTGTCTCTGTTATCTCTTCCTGGATGTCCCAGCGCTTTCTTAAACAACATGTCTAAGACTGAGCTGATCGTCTTCCCACCTTCTTCCATAACCTCACTTCCCACAATTTCATTATCTATTGATGGCACAAATATCTCCTCTAGCCCCAAAGTGCGCTGTCTTGGAGTTATCCTAGACTCCTCCCTCTCCTTTAAACCACATATTCAGCACCTTTCGCAGTCCTGCCGTTTTCACCTAAAAAATATCTCCGGGATTAGACCCTTCCTCACCCAGGATGCTACTAAGACCCTCATCCACTTGCTGGTCATCTCCAGATTGGACTACTGTAACCTCATCCTCTCTGGTCTCCCACCTCTCTCCACTACAATCAGTCCTCAAATGCTGCTGCTCGGCTCATCTTCCTCTCCAGACATTCTACATCTGCTTCCCCTCTCCTTCAGATGCCAATTCAAGGTTCTTACACTTTCCTACAAAGCACTCACCAAATCCTCTCCCACTTACATTTCTGACCTCATCTCCCTTCACACTCCCGCCCATCCACTTCGCTCAAAAAATGCATGCCGCCTCTCATGCCAACTAATTACTTCCTCCCCCTCCCGCATCCAAGATTTTGCCTGTGCTCCTCCCTACCTTTTGGAACTCTCTTCCTCTCCCCATCACTCTCCACCTCTCTACAAATCTTCAAACGGGCTCTCAAGACCCACTACTTCATCAAGGCCTTCCAGCACTCATCCTAACCCACCTCATGCTCTTTCCTCCCTATATATCCCTTCTTTGTCATGACTGTCTGTCTGCACCTCCCCTTTAGAATGTAAGCTCTCACAAGCAGGGCCCTCTTCCCTCATGTGCTTCTCTTTACATTTACTAATACTCCTTACTCCCCATAAGGGCACCTAACACGTGACTGCTAACTCCCTGCTGCTTATTGTGAGTGTTTTAATCACTATTGCAGCAATGTATATAAACCATGTCCTGCACTGTAATGTACTGTAAGTTACTCGTTTCTTGTGCACTTATTAGTTTATGTACACTGTAAGGCGCTGCGGAACACTTGTGGCACCATATAAATAAAGGTTGATGATGATAATTAACATCCATACCATTAAATTTTAGTAAATTTTGGCACCTGAGACAGCGAGGGAGGAACTTGCATGCAATCAAAAACACCAGAGATCTGGTATTGAGACCCAACTTGCAGGAAGACCCGAGCCAGGACTCTGTATGACTCGGGAAACGCAAAGTTCATGTGTGTTTGGTTTTCAGCAAAACCGAGCCTCTCATTTCTAGTTATAATACACACATCTGCCATCCCTGTCAGTCTAATAGCCCAAAATTAGACTTTGTTTTTTCACTGATTGCCCAAAGCATAATAAATAGTAAAGATGGAACCCACATAGTTACCAGAAAAATCCAATTTGTCCAGGATAAAAAGTAACATTGAATTGATCAAGGCTGGCTAAAGCTATCCTTGGAGTCACTAATATGGCCTAATTGTGGAAATCTTGCATTTGTCGCTGGAAGCAAAAGTCTCGGGCCATGTAAAAAAGTTGTCCCCTACGTTGAGGTTAATGCCAGGGTGGCCGGTTGATGTTCCGCTCCTATTTACAATGGTTTGGTCTAGGGGTGAGCGGGTTCGGATTTCTGAAATCCGAGCCCCCTCGATCCGAGGCCGATCCGAGTCAGGCTCGACTTTTCCCACCTGACTCTGATCTGAAATTGAGGCAAAACGTCATCATCCCGCCTTCCGGGTCTCGAGGGTTTTGGATCCTATATAAGGTACCCGCGTCGGCGCCATTTTCTCACTCGGCTGTGGACAGTGAAGAGGGAGGGTGGGAGTTAGGGCTGGCTGGGCTGTGTAGTGTAGTGCAGAGTAGTGTTATGCTGTGCTGTGCTGTGCTGCTGTTGTTAATAGGGGCTGTGTCCACTACTTCAAAGTCCATAGGGGCTGGCTGGACTGTGTTGTGCAGTCAGTTGTCCATAGGGCCTGTGTCCACTCCAAAGTCCTGTGCAGTGTCCCAGTCCTAAAGGGGTGCTGTAGTGTTGTCCAGGGGGTGCTCTGTCCGTCAGGGGTGCTTCCCCCAAGTGCTATAAAAAAAATGATTTTTTCTGTGTTTGTGAATTGTGTGCGCAGTAGCTGCACGTGCATCAACAAAGTAGTGCCAAGCGTGCGCCTGTGTCATAAGTAACGGGCCGGCTGGCTTGACCGTTAAAGGGTGCTGTAACCCCCAAAGTGCACTCCAAACCAAATAACAAAATATTTTCTGTTAAGCTGGCAAAAGCACAGCGAAGAACTGTGCGTTCTAAGAAGATATCACAAATCCCCAAGGAGAGTCCAAGTGTGGTGGCGGTTGCAATGCCTGACCTTCCCAGCACTGGACGGGAAGAGGTGGCTCTTTCCACCATTTTTACGCCCCCTGCAAGTGCTGAAAGGAGCACCCACAGTCCACTTGCTGATATGCAAATTGAAGATGTCAGTGTTGAAGTAGAACAGGATGAGGATACTGGTGTAGCTAGCGCTGAGGAGGAAGTTGGCGAGGAGGATTCTGATGGTTATGTGGTTTGTTTAAATCAGGCTCTGGGGGAGACAGTTGTTGTCCGTGGGATGAAAAAGCCCATCACGGTCATCCCTGGGCAGAAGACCAAACATTCCACCTCTTTGGTCTGGCAATATTTCTATCCAAATCCGGACAACTGTCTTGCCATATGTACCATATGTAAAGGTGGAATAAGTAGGGGTAGGGACGTTAACCACCTGGGAACATCCTCCCTTATACGGCACCTGCAGCGCGTTCATAATAAGTTACTGTCAAGTTCAGAAACTTTGGCTAAGACCGTAAGCAGTCCAGGGACACCTAAATCCCGTTGCCCTGTTGTATCCAAGCGCCTGCAAACCACACCGTCAACTCCCTCCTCGTCAATTTCCTCCTTAGTCAGGATCGGAAGTAGTCCTGCAGGCCATGTCACTGGCATGACTGACTCTCCTATCCGGGATTCCTCCGGAGGATCCTGCATTGCTACGCCTCCTGCTGCCGCTGCTGCTGTTGCTGCTGCTGGGAGTCGTTCATCATCCCAGAGAGGAAGTAGGAACACCACTACTTTTACTAAACAATTGACCCTCCAACAGTCCTTAGCGAGGAGGATGAAGTACGACAGCAGTCATCCTGAAGCAAAACGTATAACTGAGGCCTTGACTGCTATGTTGGTGTTAGACGTGCGTCCGGTATCCGCCATTAGTGCAGTGGGATTTAGACAATTGATGGAGGTAGTGTGTCCCCGGTTCCAAATCCAGTCTAGATTCCACTTCACTAGGCAGGCGATACCGAGACTGTACAGAAACGTCAGAAAAAGTGTCCTCAGTGTCCTGAAAAATGCCGTTGTACCCAATGTCCACTTAACCACGGACATGTGGACAAGTGGAACAGGGCAGACTAAGGACTATATGACTGTGACAGCCCACTGGGTAGATGTATCACCTTACGCAGCAACAGCAGCAGCGTCACCAGTAGCAGCATCTCAGAAACGCCAGCTCGTTCCAAGGCAGGCTACGCTGTGTATCACCGGTTTCAGTAAGAGGCACGCTGCCAACAACCTCTTAGAGAAACTGAGGGAAATCATCGCCCAGTGGCTTACCCCACTTAGACTCTCCTGGGGATTTGTGATATCTGACAACGCCACCAATATTGTGCGGGCATTACATCTGGGCAAATTCCAGCACGTCCCATGTTTTGCTCACACAATAAACTTGGTGGTGCAGAATTTTCTGAAAAGCGACATTGGCGTGCAGGAGACTCTTTGGGTGGCCCGAAAAATTTCTGCCCACTTTCGCCATTCAGCGACTGCGTGCCGAAGACTGGAGCGCCAGCAAACACTCTTGAACCTGCCCCGCCATCACCTGAAGCAAGAGGTTGTGACGCGGTGGAACTCAACCCTCTATATGCTTCAGAGGATGGAGGAGCAGCAAAAGGCCATACAAGCCTATACATCCACCTATGACATAGGCAAAGGAGGGGGTATGCACCTGACTCAAGCGCAGTGGAGAATGATTTCCGTGTTGTGCAAGGTTCTCCAGCCCTTTGAACTTGCCACACGTGAAGTCAGTTCAGACACTGCCAGCTTGAGTCAGGTCATTCCCCCTCATCAGGCTTTTGCAGAAGCAGCTGGAGAAAGTGAAGGCGGAGCTAAGACGGAGCGATTCCGCTCGGCATGTGGGACTTGTGGATGAAGCCCTTCATTCGCTTTGCCAGGATTCCAGGGTGGTCAATCTGTTGAAATCAGACCACTACATTTTGGCCACCGTGCTCGATCCTAGGTTTAAAGCCTATGTGGTGTCTCTCTTTCCGGCCGACACAAGCCTGCAGAGGTGCAAAGATCTGCTGGTGAACACACTGTCAGCTGAAGCGGAACGTGACACGTCAACAGCTCCTTCATTTTCTCCCGCAACTGGGGCTGCCAGGAAAAAACGTAGGTATCCTAAGCAACCCGCTGGCGGTGATGCAGGGCAGGCAGGACCAAGTTTGGACATCTGGTCCGGACTGAAGGACTGGCAACAATTTCTGACATGTCTACTGTCACTACATATGATACTGTCACCATTGACAGAATGGTGGAGGATTACATCGGTGACAGCATCCAAGTAGGCATGTCAGACAGTCCATACCTGTACTGGCAGGAAAAAGAGGCAATTTGGAGGCCCCTGTACAAACTGGCTCTATTTTACCTTAGTTGCCCCCCCTCCAGTGTGTACTCCGAAAGAGTGTTTAGTGCAGCCGGGAACCTTGTCAGCGAAAGGCGTAGGAGGTTGCTTCCACAAAATGTGGAGAAGATGATGTTCATCAAAATGAATAATCAACTCTTCCAGGGAGACCAGCCTCCAGAACGTACAGAGGGACCTGTGGTGGTGGATTCCAGTGGGGACGAGTTAATACTCTGTGAGGATGAGGATGTACACAACACTGAAGAGGGTGAGGAATCGGTGGATGAGGACGACATCTTGCCTCCGTAGAGCCAGTTTGTGCAGGGACAGATTAATTGCCAGCTTGTTTTGTGGGGGCCCAAACGAACCAATCATTTCAGCCACAGTCGTGTGGCAGACCCTGGTGCTGAAATGTTTGGTTTGTTAAAGTGTGCATGTCCTGTTTATACAACATAAGGGTGGGTGGGAGGGCCCAAGGACAATTCCATCTTGCACCTCTTTTTTTTTTTTTCTTTGCATTATGTACAGTTTGGGGCCTAGTTTTTCAAACTGCCATCCTGTCTGCCTCTGCAGTGTCACTCCTAGATGGGCCACGTGTTTGTGCCGCCCACTCGTGTCGCTTAGCATAGTCATCCAGCTACCTCGGTGCAACCTTTTGGACATAAAAACACTATTGTGAGGTGTTCAGAATAGACTGGAAATTTGTGGAAATTAAGGTTATTGAGGTTAATAATAGCATAGGAGCAGAAAAACCAACACATTCTGTGATTATAGCTGTTTTTATGCTTTTTAAAAAAAAAATACAGATCCAAAACACACAAAACCCAAAACACGGAAGGGTGGTTTTGGCAAAACCAATCCAGAACCAAAACACAAAGAAAGATCCAGATCCAAAACCAAAACACAAAACACGAAAAGGGGCCGGTGCACACCCCTAGTTTGGTCTTGATTTAAAACCCATCGGCTTATGAAGAGCACTGTAGGGGAAACCGGAGGTAAGGAGCAGTAAAGTCTTTATGGTACCACTTGGTGGATTATAGGGAGAAACCATTTCCCCTAACAGGAGTAAAATGACAAAGTACTACATACTAATTGCTTGCTATCTCCTGACCTATGGGCCTGATTCTGAGCTGAACGCTCTGACCAGAGCGCTCGCTCTGAATCAGGGCCCTCCTACCTTTTTTTGGAGCGTCCTCATGGACTCTCGCATAACCCACAGCTATTGCGAGCGTCCACGATGATGGTCGCGATTTTCTTGACCCTCGCGACCATCGGGCTTGCGACGGAGACCCTTCGGTAGAGTCTCGCTGCTGCAAGCCCTGGAGTGATTTTGGCTCTTATCAGAGCCAAAATCACTCCCACTGACATCACTAGTGATGTCAGTGGGGCCGGCTTCAGACGGTAGGCGTTCCCATGGGAACGCCTCCGTCTGGCAGGCACGCCCCCCAAAGGGGGCATGCTGTCAATCAATGTCGACAGCATGCCCCCTTTGGTGCGAGACCCGGAGCGATGGAGAGCCCGTCGCTCGTCGGGTCTCGCGCATGCGCACGGCGGAGCTCCTTCCGTCGTGCGCATGCGCAGTGGGGCAACATCGACCCGCTTGCGAGCGTACTGCCGCTCACGAGCGGGTCTGAATGACCCCCTATGTTTCCATTAACCAAACCTGAACGTGAATCCTTCCCACCAAACCACTGCTTTGTCCTCACCTCAGTAGCTGGGGGTCGATTTTACTAAAGTGCGGATTTTTAGAAGTGGAGATGTTGCCTATAGCAACCAATCAGATTCTACCTAACATTTATCTAACACCTTCTAGAAGTTAACAGCTAGACTCATTGGTTGCTATGGGCAACTTCTAAAAACCCCCACCTTTGTAAATATACCCCCTGGTGTAACTTTTGCCAGCCTTATTGTAAGGGCAGCCCTATCATTTAGAGGAAGTCTACAAGTAGTTAGTAATTCATGTATTATGACCTGAAGGTGCTTCTTGCTTTGTGGAGCGCGGAGTTCCGCATGGCTGAGCGCTAGGGAAGAGCGTGCTTCTGAGCGAAGGGCTTTTTTTTTTTTTTTTTTTTAAACCTTGTATTGTGTGCCTGTCATTCGCTATACGCGCTGCCTGGAAACTGCTGGCCTCGTTGACTGACGTGAAGACGGTTAAGCCGGTATGGCATCCTCCTAACCAAGATACAGTTGTCTGTTTAGACCACCGTTCTGTCACTCATCCTCGTCAGGGGCCTATGAATATTCAATGAGATTGTCAGTGTATTACCAGGAGAGACATCGCGTTATGCTTTCGACAAAACGTGTTGTCGTCTTCTTGCTAAGAACACTGTTCTGGTTTTGAACTGACCCCTGGTAATTTTTAGTAGAAAGCCGATTTTATTTTTAGTTTTTTTTTTTTTTTCTTAACTAAGCTTAGCACAGCCTTGGGTTTTCTCCTGGCTTGCCAGGACATACATTGTCTTCTATCAGATATCTATGTACGTTCTGTGATTTTTAAATGTGGCTAACAAAATTGCTTTGGTGCTTGGTAGGACAATAAGTGGGTGCCCAAAACATTTGAATTGCTACTTTGGGTGCCCATTAATTATCGTGAATCTCTGCTTTTATTTTATTGCTGGTTTTGCACTGTCTTCGCGTTAATGGCTCGTTTCAGACCCGCTCACTAGATGCGTATGCTCGCACCCAGTGTATGCAAATCCCGAACACACCCAGCAAGGCATAAGCACGCCCACTATGTCTTCGCGTGCGATCGCTGTGTGTATTGCGACTCCCACCAGCCTGTCTTAAGATGCAAACTTGCGCACGTCATCTCCAGGAAGTGTATGCAGCCATCGGTACATCAGGTACCATCGGAAGTGAACGCAGCGTTTGAGGTTGACTATACCCTACCACAAGCACCGAGATCCTCAGTGTGAAATACAACTAGTGACGCTGCCTGTTAATTATGCACGCCTCTGAAACGGCGTTAAGACGCTCAGGCACGCCTGCGTTCGCACCTCCACTCCCCCGCTGTTAATGGCCAGCCCCTGTCACCACCCACAAATGGCTTTTCCTGTCACTCACTCTGCTGGGCTGTCCATGCGTACGCATGCGCAGAATGCGGAAATCGGCCGGCTACGAGCGAACGCATCCTAGCGAGCTGGTCTGAATCGGGTCCTAAGGTTGCTAGTTATGGCCAGGTGTCGTCCAGGTGGTGGGCTGTTACCAACCAATTGCTGGATACGGTTTCAAGTGGTTCCCTGCAACTAACTCACCCATGCACAGTTCAGTATGCAATGCACTGAGAGATCTCGCACCTTTTCTACTTCTCCTAATCTTTGGTGAGGTCTTCATGAATGAGGGACACCCCCTTGAACTCATTGAGACCTTGCCTGGCTCTCTGCCCTACAGGCGGTGCAGAGGAGAAATATGTAGAGCATGTGTGACTTGGCAGTAACTTTTTGTATTAACACAGCAAATCCCTCTCCTGTGATGACCTTGCTGAGCAATCCGATCCTGAGAACGCAGCATATAGAGCTGTGTCCTATATCTAGCCTCAATACGCCATGTAGCGCAACTTGCCTAGAGTGAGCTGCCAGGTCCCGCGCTATTCTGCTAGTTGCACACGTGTCGCATATGAAATGAATCGGCACCGCCTGCTGGTGCGTCCTAGTTGCATCGAATTAAAACAGACGCATTTTCTGCAAAAAAAATCTCTTGGCGCTAGCAGTGTCTCACTGGATCTGGCGCGCACAGAGGAGCTTTTTAGCCTGACACGCCTGTATTGCCTTTTATATGTTGTGCTTTGTGTATCAATCAATGTTTATTAACCGCTCTCCTAAACGCTGCTAGTTTTCACCCATGTACCTCTCCCGGCACTTTAGTTAGATTTTTATTAAAAGTCACTTGACTTGGATTTCCCCCCAGTATTTCATAAACGAGTCGTTAGGCAAATGGCTCACTAAGCTGTAATTGGCTACTTTCACAGGGATGTTGGCAACAGAGGATATAGGCTATTTGGCTTACCTTGTTTTCTGTTTTTCGATTTTGGAAATCTACATCCATTCCATATCATTTTATAAGTTATCCATCTGTAGAATATGCCAGTACTGTAGGTTTACTTGCAGCATTTGACTCCTATTACTAAGATGTTAGTGACCCCCCCCCCCCCCTAGCAAGCAACGTCACACACTGACTCACTAGCAAAATTAGCTTGTGATCATAAGTTTGCACCATTTCCACCAAAACCTTTATATTTTTTGGTAATATCCGTCATTAAGCGGAAACTATTTGCTGTTTTTGTTTCTTTCAAAGGTTAGGAGGTAATTTTCCTATTGCTGTTCTGCCAAGCTGCCCAGACCAATCCCTGTTTTAGATTTTCAAACTCAAGGCAGTAAATAACTTTTCTCTGGAGCGTGCTCCTGTCAGTACATAAGCTCCTCACTCTCTCCTTATAGCTGCCTGGCAAATGGCTAACTTTTAATAAAGACTGCACAGGGAAAAAACCTATAGCAACTCTCGGTGCATTGTCTTTTCTGATCCTGCCTAATGTGCATACATTAATTACATAATTGTTTATCCTTGTGAAGTCTACCCATGCTTGCCTACTTTTGGAAAAGCATTTCAGGGAGATTGTGAAAGCAGCATCTATAAGTGGACGTGTACTGCTACATCTGAGAGGCGTGCAATAAAATTTTCTTACATCCATATAACTGGCCACGAAAAGCCTTATGAGAATGCCTGTAGCCATAGGGATCATTTTGCCTTATAACCAATACAGGGAAATGGCACTGATTATAACATTTCAATGTATATGTCTCTGATTTCTTTTTTTTTTTTTTTCCCCAGATATATAACCGCTACTTAATTGGGGTAAGGTGCAATCAGGGAGATTGCTACTATTTCAAGGAGTCTCCCTAACTATCAGGGACGCCATATTTGTGCGAATTTTGGGATTTTAAAGCAAATCTATCTTGTTTTGTTGCCGTCTAGGTAAATGGTACCAGAACGCATTAGAGGTTATATATCTTTTCGTAGCTAGGAATTTTTATTTATTTATTTTTTTAATATATAAGGGATTTAGCTCTTGGGAAGTGTGACGTAGCAATCCATCGTTTGTTCTGAGACTCAAAGAACATTGAAAACGCCCTACACCAAAATTGTCCTACCATGGAACAGTTTCTCTGAATACCACTGTGTCAGTACGCTGATAGAAGGAGCAAGTTGCCCAGTTCCTTTTTTTTACCAATTGTATTTTTCTGTTTGCTTTTTTATATTCTGTTCTGATCTTTTGGACATCTTAAATGGTCTTCTAATCATGTGCACGGCTGCTACAGCATAAAGCTGCCGTCCTCGATTGAAAAGTCACCTTCTGCGGAATTGAGTGATATTTGGAATTCATTTTTCGTCTGTATTCCTTTTTATAAAATGTCATGGTTCTACTGAACGAGGAACAAAATCCCATTTATCCAGAGCTGTGGACTTGGAGCGCTCAGTCTGGTACAGAGAGGAAACCATCCCTGGCTCACACACGCCGGGCACTGCCTAATCCGCTGTCTTTCTGCCTCTGCCCCCTGACTAGAGGGATTGTGCGCTGAATGCACCAGATTGCAGAAAGTGGAATAGATTCAGGTTCGGGCAATTTTTTAGCATGTAAAAGGAGTCTGGCTGCTAAAAAATAAACACTGAGGTGGTTATTCTGAAGACTCTACTCGGTCTCTTTAGACATGATGCCAAGATGTCAGGAACAAGGTGTATGCTCTACTGGTGTATAGTTTTGGTGACCGGTGCATATTAGTTTGCGTCTGCAGAACTTTCCTCAGTCTTCCAACCAACTACTGAGAGCAGCAACGGGGCCATTTAGTTGTAGACATCGTAAGGCCAAGAACAGAGGGCCTGATTCAGACCCGGACGCTAAGCTGCGATCGCTCGCTGCCAAAAGGGGCCGGCTATGCAAATACCGCGATCGCACTGTGTGGCGTAAGGACTCCCTCTATATCTTAGAGAACGACGGCAATGAGCGTACACTGGTGATTAATCGGTAACCTCGAGAGCCATCGGAGCTGCACACAGCGCTTGAGGTAGACCCTACCCCGCCGCAAGCACTGTGATCAGTGTTGACTGAGATACAACCAGGTGACGTGAGCAATGATGCTTCCATGCTAATTATGCACACCCATTAAACGCCTTTTTGATGCCCAGACACGCCTGCGTTCGTACCACCCCTCCCCCATTCACACGCACCTTCCCCTGTTGCCACCCGGTACTATCTGTCACTCAAGGTAGCGCTCAGTCTTTGTGCTACGAGCACACAATTCCTGATCGCAGTTACTGGCTGGCGCACTGCGATGCATGCGCAGATGGGTGACAATCGCCCATACCGACCGATCGCAGCTTAGCGTCCGGGTCTGAATCAGCCCCAGAGTTCAAAGCTGAAGAATATTTGTCATAATTACCAACTTTTTAATTTTTTAAGATGACCTCCAGGAGATCTATATGAGGGGAGGTTCAGGTGGGAGGAGCTTTGGGCGTGGGTTATGGCTCTGTCCACGGCGCTGCAATCGGCAAGAGTGCCATGATGAGGGGATTTATAGCAAATTTGTGTTCTCCCCACTTCTCTCCCACCCATTTCACCTTCTCTGTATCATAGGCAGCCTTGGTTGTGTAATTATTTATTCCTGGCTGCCAGGTCTATAGTCTCTCCTATTCCTTGTAATTCCCTCCTATTAGCTCCATGCAGATATAGTCCTGGTAGTGACTTCATGGATAAAATGCACATGTTATCTATATGCCATAATAAAGAAAGACCTGACTCCTAAAGGTGTGAAAACGCCCTTACAGCTCGCTCAGACCTTACTTAAAGTACCCTTTGCGCAATTTAATCTAAAAAATGTATTGTGTAATTATTACAAGTATGTAGAAGGGAAACTTCTGAAACAGTTGGGTAAGGGGGTGTTTTAGTTTGTGTCTGGCTTTTCCCTCGGCTGATCAAACACTGTGAGGTTGACACTGAGTGGACCCACTGCATAGCATACTGTATCTTGCGCAATTTCACTCTGCGGCTGCTCAGAAAGTGGCGTTTCTACATCAAACTGTATGACCAGAGAGGCGGAACAAGAAAGGGGAAGGGGCTTCCACATGTGTTAGAGTTGAGTAAGGGTGTGGTCACACACGTGGCTCATGCAGATCAGCAATTATGCACCTGACCGGAGGCCAAGTGCAAGTGTACACTTGATCATGACTTGTCCTAAACTAGGAGCATATGCTGCCGAAGCACCTGCGGTTATGTATGGCTCCGTATTTGAGCAACTATTAGAGTGTGTGTGTGTATATATGTGTGTGTGTATATATGTGTGTGTGTATGTATGTATGTATATATATATATATATATATATATATATAATATATATAATATTTATTAGAATTTTTCTCTCCACAGCTACATACCTAGGCTGTCTTGTGTCACCCTACTTACTTGGTTTGGACTTTACGACCTCTACTATTTTTATTTATAATTTTTTTTTTTTTTCCATTTAATGCTGGATTTCTGGTTTGTCATTAATCTACGTCCGAGAGGGATATAGGTATATAGATCTGCAGTTATGTTTGGCTCCATATATGAGCAACCATTTTTAAGCATCTCAAATATGAACAGGCAACATTCACCACAAGTGATTAGAGGACAACATAGGTTTTGTGATCAATGCTTGTCTATTCAAGTGGTTGTGATTATTTTTTTTAACATTTTATTATAGTGATACGGCTTCAGCAATATTGTGTAGCAAATCCCATTTTTGACCAGGGTGAGTAAAACTACCTAAAGAGGAGTTCCTTCAGCTCCATGAATGTATATATAATACACTGATCCTTCACCCTTTTATAATGACCATCAATGGGTATATAATTAATTAAATGTATTTTTTGAAGCCGAACATTGCGGCCCAATACACAGTCCTTGGTGTCTTAATAGATGCACTCTCTATAAAGGGTGGCAGAAATGAATAGAGCATTCATACCTTGGAGTGTGTGTGTGTGTGTGTGTGTGTGTGTGTGTGTGTGGTCAGTTTTCTTCAGGGAGGGTAGAAAATGAGCAAGTGGTGGCCTCCAAGTTTTTAAATGTCCTGCAAGAGGCCAAATGCATTGGCCCTCCTTACTGTGGCAGGATAGAGTAAGCCCTTTTGAATTGGACGACCTTGCTGCAAAGCTGGCATAGAACGTAGCACAGCGCTGATTCCTTAGTCACAGATCATTCTATTTCCAGATTACAAGCCTTCTGCTTATCGCAGGATAAAGTCGGATGAGTTATGCTGCTTTTTATGGCTTGTAAATAGTAAGGCTTTAAAGATTTTGCCCATTCGCTCCCCCGTTTGCTGTGGGGCTACAAGTACAAGCATGCCCGACCATGTGAGAGTATGCTGAGGTGCAGTTGTACAACCGACTGAAGAAATAAGTTGGTTTGTATTAAGATGCAAATGTGACGAGATTTATATAGCGCATATTCCACAGCGCTTTACAGTGAATATTTGGCTATTCACATCGGAGCTCTTGTAAGGGTTTACCCAGCTTCTGTAAGGTGCCATTCATTTTGCTTGCAGGGTACGATGAGCCTGCTTGGATCATGGCTTTGTCAACCCAATATCAAATTTTAGGTCTTCTGAAAAACCCTCCCGTCAGTCAGATTTATGTGAATTTTTTTTTTTTTTTTCCTTTTCCCCCACAGTACAGAGACGTGGCAGGAGTGGCTTTAACCTCTTTCAGCTTTGGTATGTCATTAAGTTGGTGGCAGCTACTGAAAATTGGGACAGCACAGGCAAAGGCGCGGCAGTACGTATACAGAGGGAGGAGATAAAACTAAGTCTAGCATGTGGTTACTGCTGAACGCTCAAACGTCGTACAAAGCAGAAGGTTAGTTTGTTACAGACTAAAGGAGGGAACACCAGAATCCATTTAGCAAATTATATATAGAAAATAAAACCCTGACTTATTTTATATTTCAGTCTGTTTTATACAGTGCTTGCTAAGTTGTAGAAGAAAATGTCTAACTTTTTTTTTTTATTTCTTTTACATTTTATTTATTTTTATGTCGCTCACTACACCTCTATGAACGCAGAAAAGAAAGCATGCAATTGATCGTAGATGTCAAATAATTGGTAGATGTGGGGGGGCCCATTGGAGCACATAGTAGTTTTGAAAAGGATTAAACAAGTGATACAGTTTTCCATTTTTATTTAATAAAAACCCCAACTTTTTTAAGTCTTTGAAGAAAGGGTTAGCGAGAGGTAATATTACAGTGTGAGGCTGCCCTAGCCTGGGGATAATTAGGAATGACCTAGTTCTCTGCGAAAAATAAGCCATGGAAGCATTAGGCCCAGATTGCTGTCCTAATTGCTTAAAAAAAATGAATAAATCCAAAACAAACAAAAACACAAAAAAATGCTCTTTTCATCCAGGTTTTAACTCCTTGTGTGCCAGCAGACGTCCAATTCATTGTTGTTAAAAATGTCTAGAACTTTCTACAGACGGTCTTAAATAATTAAAATAATTAATAGATTTGAAGGAAAAATTAAACCAGCTGTTGATACTTTTAGCTTGCTACTTTTTTATTTATTTTTTTAATTTGGTTAATCTAAATGGTGTAAATAGACAAATAGTATAATCTGATGATTGGGGCACTTGAGCGACTCATAGTTTAACTCCTTAGTAAGAAAAGTTGCGTAAACGGGTGCAGTTGCAATTGTATGTATTTTGGGGGAGGACTAGGACATCACAGACAACAGAATATCTGAAGGTTGGGCAACAGGTCTCGGCAAAATTATCCCCTAGGGGGAAGGAGATCTGCCTTCCTTCAGAACAGTGCATTTATAAGAACATGGGAATGCTGCATCATCTTCATTATCATATGCAATGGACCAGGAGAGAACCGTGCAAGGCAGGGAAACGTGAAGGAAAAGATGGGGAACTTTGCCCAAAGGAGCAAATAGTTCAAGGAGTGTGGACAAGTCACCTTCAATTGGCTGTTAGTGGTGAAGGCAGTCAATGTGGAATGTAGAGGAAGGAAGCCAGATTGCAGAAGGTCTAGTAGATTGTGGAGGGTAAGGTGGGTTTGGGGTCGCTGAAGTGGTGTGGAAGCGAAGTGGATGAAAGTGTCAGCCAGAGAGCGAGAAAAGAGTCGAAGAGATGGTTTCTAGACGAAAAGGAGTTATTGGCTCAAGTATCAAGACGGAAGGGAAAGCATGAGTAGAGCGGAACAGCACATGAGGGAAGAGGTCCCTGCTCGTGAGAGCTTATTATGAAAATTGGTGCCTTCTGGCCAGGCACTTTTAAGTTGGTGCACATAAGTATATGATTGAATTCCTTAAAGAAGGTTGTAAACTGACACTGAATCCTGGCTGTAGCAAGACTGTTGTTGCTATGTTGGGCCCTTGTATGGTGCAAACCCGGATTTGTTAGCAACTTATTTCCCTGCTCTTTAAGACTTTAAGTGATGGGCACTAAACCCCTTCAGAATTCCTTAACCGTACAGTCACTGCAGGGGAAACCTCAGTTCTGTGTCTATAGCAATTTACGAAGTCCATTAATGTCTTATGATCTGAAAAGTTTAAACCGTATTTGGAAAGTGCTAATACTTTTAAGCTGCAGAGTCCGAAGACTAATTAGGGTTGTTTTACTTCCTGGTGCAGCTAAAACTCTCGGGGTATTAAATGTTCATTGCTCTGAGTAGTCCCCATTTTGGGCAATCAACTTATATGGGCTGAGTTCTCCTAAGTTACCTGGAAGAGCTACAAACCTGAGTACTTCTATTTTATGACAAAATCTGACAGCTTGACAAGGCAATTATCTCAGGATGTTTGACTGTAAGAATAAGTCACTGCACCTCATAAAGGAGATGTTGATATTAATATAAGATCGGGATTGTGAACGTCCCTAATCTAGTCCCGGTGACGTTATGGATTAGTACGTGTCTGGGTTCTGCAGCTGTCTCACCAAGAGAAGGGAAAGTCACTACTACGTGTCTCCTGCAGAATGTGCCTGTGACAGTAGTTGAATGGTGTGCTGCTGTGACATGTATACTGACAGACCTGTTCCTCGTTGGCAGATCTGAATTCAGCACCACCAAAAGCCAGACAGCGCTCTCTCTTCTCAGCACTGAGCCACAGCTGTCACTCATGAAGGAAAAGGGGCAGCTCCGGAGCTCTCTTCCTCCTTAAGACAGCCCTCCAGCAGTAGACATAATGTAGAAGACTTGACCTCCCTCACCAGTGACAGGCAGCGATCACCCACCGCCAACGCAGCTCCTGCCACACAGCCAGTTACCTCAGGAGACCCGAAACCCCCCCCCCCCCCAACAGTCAGTGCAGGGCTCCTAATTATACACTTTAGTCACATGACAGTCAGTTTCCAACTAATCACATGTGCTGCTGAATCTGACAGTTGCCCTCTACCTCACAGTGCAGGCAGGACTCCCCCACTCAGCCAGGGATGGGAGAGCCCCTGCAGCCAGTCCCAGGCAGGGTCACACCACTTCCCATCTGAGAGGGGGTTTATATTAAAAATATATATAGCACCACTTAAAAGGATGATATCCTGATGTAGGGGTCACAACCATAATCTACATAAGACGTTGACAGTAATTAAGCAACGTTTCCATACATTGGAATATTGTTTAAAAAATACAATTTTGTATAGATACATGTGAGCACTCTTAACATGGGGTACACGCAGGTTCTGGGGTACCACACCTGCATCTGTGGAAAATAAATAAAAACACTCACGCTTTAGAGTTTGGTACATAAGGTTAGATCGTATTCCCACAAGATAATGAGAACTGCGATCTGTACCAATAGTTAGCCTTTTGCAGGAGACTTCTGTGACATTTGTACACCTGTATATCACGTTGGCTGCTAAATAAGCAGATAATGAGCTATGGCACTAATCATGTCATGTGTGGGCTGAACACAACCTCTCTAATGGTTGGCCACTTCTCCCAGGTGGATAGCACACCCCCTCTGGTAAATGACCATGCTCCTACGTGGGCCCTTATGATTGCATTCCCTGGTGGGCCTTTCTTGCCCCAGCCCAGTCCGACACTGAGCTCACATACCTGCCGGTTACTGGATGTCAAGATGCTGCTTGAATTTCATGCTACTTTTAACCTCTATAGAGATGTATTGCCATGGATTCTGTCCCAGGGAGCTCCGGGTAAATCCATTTGTACTGTGCCTGTATGTTAAGTGGTATCTGTCGAGCCTACGCTGCTAGCAGCTATGTTATATGTCTCTCTTTACATGCAGAAGTGGCCAAATACCAGTAACGACCGGTAGTATGTTGCATATCTCCGTAACCAGACCTATCTTGTATTGAGTCCATCTTGCAGAATTTTTTTTTTTTTACAATGTATATGTACAGCCCTAAAGTATAGACTCATTTGGCCCACACCATGTGTAATATGGACACACCATTTCCTGTTATGTTTGTGAATGAACAAAAAATGGCAGCTGCTCTTTCAATCTAGCAGCACTAATCAGGTGCATGAAAGGGAGGGTCATACTAAGTAGAAAAAGGAGGGGGGTTTAACCCCCTATTGTTCCTCAGCACACTGAATAGTACTTGCAACAACACTAAGGGGTTCACAGGGTAATAGTCCCTAACACTAAGGGGTTCACATCCGGGGCGCAGTGCACCCCGAAAAACGTCCACCCCTTAGTGTTAGGGACTGCTAGTGACAGAAGCCGTGACGTGGCCTAGCAGCTTCCCATGTATTTGCAAATGCATGCAACTAATATCTCTGATTTCTATGACCATATAGTCTTCATATATTGTTGCAAGTACTATTCAGTGTGCTGAGGAACAATAGGGGGTTAAAACCCCCCTCCTTTTTCTACTATGTTTGTGAATGAAAGCAGAACATTGTAGCTATAAATAAATGGGGAGACTACACTTAACAGCTCAACCTGCTGACTGATGACATAGTTTGCTTGTAGGTAGGTAATGATTGTTTGGAGTTGTCAGCCTCCTCTCCATGAAGTTCTCCTGCATATAAAGAGGAAGGTCCTAAGGGAAGGCTTTTGACAAGCACCAAGAGGTTTGTTTGAGACAGAGATTCTTCTGCTGATTCTTAGTGCATGACGAACTACAGGCTCCACGTATTGCTGGGATGTAAAACTGTGATTTTTGATAAACTGATTTAGGTGTAGTTCTCCCTAAAATGCTCAGACAGAAATATGCATGTCAGATCTGTTCAGCTTTGTTTCCTCTTACTATATAGGGATGTGTTACTTTTTGGAACATGTGAGTGTCTTTGAAGAGAAAGGGGTCAATTCAGTTAGTTGTGAGCTGGGTCCTGAGAGACTTTTTTCACGGCAAACTTGCTCTGCAAATTGTATGTGTAATTCAACTCCGAATGCACACTGATTTTTCTTTTGAAAAATGTGGGGTTTTTTTGTGCTTACCCCCCTGAGTAGGTGTAAAAGTAGGGAAAATCTCTTTATTTAACGTAAAAATGTCAGGATCTCTGATACACCCCTCCCAACGAATGATCAATTCAGGTGAATTTTTAAAAAAAGCTCAATAATGGGGTAAATGATGTGGGGCGGATATGTGGAGGGTTGTATTGACGGGAGAGGGGTTTTAGAACTTGCAGATTGGAGCGAAGTGTTTTTTATTTTATCTTTTTCCAAACTTGTATAAAAACACTGACAAATCACTTTACAGACATTTTTCTGTACCTCCTAAATGCTGTACAGACTTCAATTGGCTGAAAAACACTTGTTTGCACTTTTTTTATTAATGATGGAAAATGACAGACACTTTGGCACCATTTAAGAACCTCCAGTAGTTTCCTTATGGCCACTAACAGCCTTCTATATGGTCCTTCAGTTGCCACACTTTTTGGGTTCGGGATAGTTTACCTACTCTTTCATGCACATTTTTTGGGTTCGGGATAGTTTACCTACTCTTTCATGCACATTTTTTGGGTTCGGGATAGGTTACCTACTCTTTCATGCACTTCTCCCAGGTCACACAATTTCCCACGAGTTCTGCAGATTGCCATTTCTAATTGAATCTCGCATTTCTTGGGTGCGTGGATTCGCACAATGTATGTGAGTTTTGTGATGCAAACTTGCTTTCACAAACTCGCTCCTAATTGAATTGACCCCATACCGTTAAAGTGAACCCAGGCAATATTCACACATACTGTATGTTTAGCATCAAAAAACCAAGTTCTGTATTCATCATGCCTTACTTGTGGGAAGAGGTTACATTTTCTGCTGAATCCGACTTTAAGGATGACTAATGGATCCAGGTCCAATCTTTAGTTACTTTTATTAGAATGTCCATTATTCTTTATTCCTTCACCTGGAAGTAAGTGACGCAAGAGCAGGGTTTCCTGGTTAGTACTAGCTAATGGGCACACCTGAATTACAATTGCTGCATGATTGGCTTGTAACTACTTTCAATTTATGTTTCTTGCTGCGGTTGATCATGATGCACCTGATCTAATTGCATAGGAGCCATGAAGCATTTGCATTCACAATCCTAACTTGCTGCTATATGCTCCTTCCTCCCCGTCTGCCCCCTCTGTGTCACTCCTGTTTGTCTGCCCCTCCCTTTTAGAATGTAAGCTTTTACCAGCAGGGCCCTCTACCCACTTGTGCTTCTCCTTACTTTACGTTCATCTACTTCTTAAGGTGCATACACACACGTAACGATTTTCTGTCAGATTTTCCTTTGAAAAAGTGAATGATTTTTGAAGTGTAATGAACGATTTTTACAACGATGAACGAAAAATGTTCCTTCCCTTAATGAAAATCGTTATGTTGGACAGTCTGTAGTCATTGTTCATTGTCCATTTCAAACGGGAGCGCGCTTGAATGATTATCGCTCATCGTTATAACTCAGAAACTGAACATTATTTTGAATGATAACAACGTCGTTAACGATAAATCGTTACGTTTGTATGCACCTCGACTCCCCACTAGGCAACCTAACATGTGGTTGCTTATGCTCTGCTACTTATGTGGGTGTTATGGTTGCTAATGTAGCAATGTATATTATCCGTGTCCTTGTCCTGCATTGTATTGCACTGTAAGTCACTGCTCACTTGTTTTATGCTTTGTGAGATGCTGTGGAACACTTGTAGCGCCATATATATGGTTTTTGGGGTTCTTTTTTCTGTGTTTTTTTTTTTTTTTTTTTTTTTTTTAAGAATTTTATGTGTTTGCTGTGATATTCCATGTGTTGAACGATCTTCCGGTACTGCATTATATAACACTTATGCGTACTCCTTTTTTAAAATTTTTTATTTCTTGTGGTGTTTTTTTTTTTTTTTTTTTTTTTTAAGTAGAGAATTTCAATCTAAACCAGGAGAGGGCAGAAAAAAAACCGTATCAACTAGATTGATTACTTTTTTGTTTGTGTCTCTACGGCATGATATTTCAGGAGTTGTGTGTTTTAGTTTGTTTTGTTTTTTACCAGACACGCCTGGCTAAGCAAAAAATCAGGTTCTTTATGCCCTAAAGATATTTTAGTATTTCCATTTTCCCTGTATATTGACAGTCTGTGTTCTGTAGCAGGGTGTGGATGCAGCTGTGCAGGGAAAGATAATGGTTCTTTCAGTTTTTTGGCAAACCATTCCTTCTCATCTGTCATCTGAGGTTAGAGATGTAATGCAGATCCAAACTTTTTTTTGTTTTTTTAACTTCCTGTTAAATATCAACATCTGACACAATACAATTCATTGTACTAAAGACGATCAGACTACATGGCCTGCTTTTGTCTTCTGCACGAGTAAAAATACCAAAAACTAAAGTGATGACTTGCAAATTTATTACCAGTTATTTTTATATAGCGCACACCTATTCCGCAGCACTTTACAGAGAATATTTGTCCATTCACATCAATCCCTGCCCCAGTGGAGCTTACACTCTATATTCCCTACCACATGCTCACACACACACACTTACTGTACACACACGGGTTACATTTTTGCTGGGAGCCAATTAACCTACCAGTATATTTTTGGAGTGTGGGAGGAAACCGGAGCACCCGGTGGAAACCCACGCCAGCACAGGGAGAATATACAAACGCCACACAGTTAAGCTGGCCATATACTGTGCGATATGCACTGTGCGATGCGACAAGGGATCAGTCATCCAACATATTGGGCGGTCCCCACACATGGTGCGATCTGGTGGTCGCCCGCCCGATATGCCAGCTCCCCCATCCGCATAGCGCTGCGTGGGATCGCACATTGCATCCCCAGATTGACTGAACCTGCAGTAAGATCTGGGGGTGCGATGTACGACCCCACAGGAGCACGCACTGGCCGATATCATGCCCGTACACTGTATGATAGAGAAGCCAAATCGTACCAATCCGTCGGATAGGCTGCTTTATCGCACCATGTATAGGTACCTTTAGGGTCATAGTGGGAATCAAACCCACGACTTCAGTGCTGTGAGGCAGTAATGCTAACCATTACACCATCAGTGCTGACACACATTATTTTTTTTTTTTCAAAGTCCCATCTCCACCACAGTGTCAATAGTTTGAAACATATTTTTATCTAAAGAAAAAAAAAAGCCCATTTTAACACATCCATCTTTTAGAATGCTGGGCTTAGAGTTCATTTTTAAAATTTTTTTTTTTTTTCCAAATAAATATTTTCTTTATTGAAGCAGGACATCAAAAGATAAATGAACAATCAATACAGTAAAGTACAAAATAAAAAGGAAGGTCGGAAACAAAATAAAGCTGCAGCTCTAATGGACCCATTCCCAATTGTAAGTGACTAAACGACTGATGCAGAATAAACAGTTTTTTATGCAGCTGGAGACAAGCCAGCCGGAAGTTGTATTATAGGGGTTCCTGGACACGCATTACATCTGAAACCTCTCCAGAGTCGCTTCAAATTGATGGAGGAACTGTATCCATGAAACTCTCCCATGTCTCAAACTTGTCGTTTATAAAGCTATGAAAAGATTCTGTAGTGATGACGCATGAGATTAATGGGGAAAGTATTGGCGTCCTTGATGTTTGCTGTTGGTAGAAAAACGCAGTGTTTTTCTAAAACTTTGTGACGTGCCTTAAGTTCTTTCCACGAAAGTAGTGTGTACTGAATCCATTTTATATATTTTTTTATTTATTTTTTTTAACTTTTTTGATTTCAATTAATTGTTAACCAATCTTTAAAAAAAAAATAAAAAATTCTGTGAATCTATTAGAATTTAATATGGTGTGATTTTTAAAAAAAAAATTTTTTTTTTTTTTGAAGAATTACTACTGTATGTAAATTATTTTAACTAGCAGTTGTAGTTAAATTATTTTGTAAAATCTGAAGTCTGTTACTTACAATCTTAGGTTAGATGAGTTACAAAGACCCCAGAACTACTGGCAATGCACGTCCTGCCCATTTCAGTAGAGAAGTGGGCTGGACGTGGGAGTGTGACCTATTCTCACTGACATTTGTGAGTCTTAGTTATTGTTACAGGAGTGTAAGCAAGTATGCACCTTGCCAGCTTTATCAAAAGCGTACCCACTATAAATACTAATAATGTTAAAGTAGTGCTGTACATTTTGTAGTTTTACAGTGCTTGCTCTTGTTTGCAAACATTAAATGAACAATTGGATATAATGAAAAGTGGATGCAAAAATTAATGAATGTTGACGAGGTCGAGAATTTTCTGCTGTGCACTGTGGTTAAATGGTCAGTGCAGGTGTTTGCTAATCATTCTATTCTCTGTGTCCCCATAATAAATCTGGACATTCAGGGCATGTATTCTATTGTTTCTGAAATATTATGCTTTAATTGGAACTGGCTTAAAATTCTATTTAATTTTGACAATTTTGTCCTAATTTCATAAATTATGCACACTTTGTTATTGACGTTGATCTAAATAAAAACTTTGTAATGCAAAAAAAAGTTTTCCAAAATTGAAATCAGATTTAGATGTTCAGTTTTGCAGTTAACTTTTAAAAATCCTAATTGAAGCTTTTTTTTTTAAATATATATATATATATATATTATATTATAATATTTCAAATCGTTTGAGGTTCTCTGTTTACATTGGTACTGTGTAAAATGCTTTATAATGTAGCCATTAAGTTCACAAATGGTGGATGTGTAACAAAGCTGGTCAAAAGTGTGACTTGCTAAAATTTTAGCATTTGTCTGGCGAATCCAATGTTTTGTAATTATCTCTCAAATTTTTGAGCTTTAGAGTCGATTACACAAAGTGTTTCAAAGGGATGTAGTTATATTACCGGTGGGCAGATTGCCGGTTGTCGGAATCCCGACCTGGGACAAAAGATAGGTGTTGAAATCCTGACGCCTATCTTAATCCCGACAGCCGCCATCCCGAAAGAAGGTAAAGCCGGGCCTGTTAGGTCTTAGCTGTGGGAGGGGGGGGTGTGTTGGGTAGGGACTCCAGGGGGAGATGGGGGTTAGGCACCCCCTGGGGAGGGTCAGGATTAGGCTACAGGGAGGGGGGAGTTAGGCACCCCCTGGGGAGGGTTAGGGTTAGGCACCACAGGGGGGAGGTTTGGAGTTAGACACCACCAAGGGAGGGTTAGGGGGATGAGAGGGGGAGGGTTAGGGTACTCCACTGCCCCATTTTGGATCTTCATCCATCGGGATGCCGTTGTCAGGATTTGAACTGGCTATTCAGCTGCCGGTTTCAAAGACCACATTCGAATAATAGCTACGTATCTATATTTACACCTACTGCATGGCCATCTTTATATTGGTATCATCCTTGATGCCAATATTTGTTAGCATTTCCGTGTTTTGTTTTTCTTTAAGTTCTTGTGTGTTTGATTTGCATTTTTCTCATTACATAGGGACATTTCCAGCTGTAATTTATTCAAACTTATTTATTCATGCTAGTTAAATGTCATAGGGTCAGTTCAATGCTAAAAGAATCATTGTTTTGTTTCTAGATTTGTACTTTGAAACACTGGCTTGTAAAGTGGCCTGTGTTTATTTCTGAGAAATAGTTCAGAACTCTTGTCTTCTAATACCATATGTGCTTCTACAGCAAAACTTGTTTACATTCACAAGTGGTTCACTGTAATTTTTTTTTTTTTTTTTTTTAGTTTTAAGCTAAAATTCTGTGGGCTTCTCTTTTAGTTCAGAGTTTCCTATTTTATATCCATGTCTTTCTTTAAGGTGCTGGTTTTGGCTGATGAAGAAAAACCTATTTAATTTAATATGCAAATTCAGTGGTTTAAGTGAAGCGCCCAAGTTGACTGTAGCGAGATTTAAAATATATATAATATTTTTCTATATCCACCGTATGGAAAATAACATACAGCCCGCCCAATGCATCTTTCCTCCATTTCTTTAGAACGCCTACCTCGCACCTCATCCATCCACTCAATCATTAGTGCTCAACTCATACACCGTGAGCAGGATTAACTCTGGCATGGTTCACTCACTTTTTCACTCACAAGTTTCCAATCAGCTTAGTCAGTAATTACCTTCCAAAGTGGTGTCTTCTCCCTCCAGCGTCAGACCCGGGTCTCCTGCAGCGTGTGTGTGTGTGTATCTCTCTTGTTATAATATGTCAGTCAATTGAATCGGCACTCACATTAAACAGCAACCTTAGCCAGGTGCCCTCACAAAGCCAAAATATAAAGACAGAGGTGCGGCAATCGTAGCATCTTGAAAGCAAACGGCACTCAGAAGTAAAACTCATTTCAATCTACTCCCTGATGACAATTGTAATAGTTTGAAACATTGGAGTTTTACTCCTGAGTGCTGGTTTTTTTGCTTTCAAGATGCTATGAGTGCCGCACCTCTCTGTGTGTGTGTGTGTGTGTTATATTATATATATGTCTCGTGTTCCTTGCGCAATGCAGATATAGTATGCCATCACACCCTGTGGTTAACTGCAGATTCAGCACTCTCACAGAGTGAAATTGCTGTCACTCACAAAATGGTGGAGCTGCTAATTCACAGATTTGTGTGCTCATTGGAATACACACATGCAGTCTGTGCAACTGAGGTCTGAGCAATTATGTGGCACACACAGCCCACTGAATACCCACAATCTTCCCATTCGCTCACCACAACAATCCCTTCTCACTCCATACAATCATATAATTAAGAATAGACACTAAGCTCCCTAATTGATAAAACTATTATACTCTGTGTATGCATGTACACTTTCTTCCCCTATACGCCTCCATGCTTCTCTATCTTCCTCAATCCCTACTGCTGTGTGGTCTCCCAACTGTGCTAGTCTGTATTCCCTCATCCACACCAATCTGTCTTTTCTCCATCTGCGCAGCCGTGTTTTCCTGCATCCGTGCCACTCTGTTTCCTCCCATCTGCACCACTGCCCCCCCAGCCATGCAGCTCTGTCCTCCCCTAATCTGTGCCACTTTCTACTTCCATCTGCACCACTCTGTCCCCCCCCATCTGCACCAATCTGTTTTCCCCAATCCCTACTGTTGTATGTGTGGGTGTGCCCCCAATTGTGCTAGTCTGTATTCTCTCATCTGCACCAATCTGTCTTTACCCATCTGCGCTGCGTTGTCTTCCCACGTCCATCCCAATCTGGACCCCATCCACGTCTGTCCCCCCAAACCGTGCCACTGAATCTGCACCACTTTTTTTCCCCCATCTGTTTCCCTTTGCCCCCCCCCCCCACAATCCGCAGCACTGTTTTTCCACCCACCTGTACTGCTTATTCTTCCCCCTCTCCATGCCTTTGTCTCCCCCACCCCATCTACTCCGCTCTGTCTCCTTCCCCATCCACACCACTCTTATCCCATCTACGCAGCTCTATCTTCTGCTCAGACCTCAGTTGCATAGACTGCATGTGCGTAATTCCAATGAGCACACAATTCTGTGAATTAGCAGCTCCACCACTTTGTGAGTGACAGCAAACTCGCTCTGAGAGTGCTGAATCTGCAGTTAACCACAGAGTGTGATGGCATAACATATCTGTATTGCGCCAGGAACACTTCCATTAATGCGTAAGCCATTATGATAGAAATTTCATTGTTTATTTTTTTAGTTTGAGTGTCACAAAATTAAGTAGGTTTTGTGAAATTTCAGATCATGTCTAAGAAGCCTTAATGGGACATGTGAAACAGTAAGGTTTTTTGTCTATGGAATTTCATTGCTTTTTTTAAAGTAATTTATTAACCATCAGGGACGAGAGCAACAAACCGGGCCACCTGCAGGTGAGAAGGGCAACAAAATGGTACACTAGAGTAGGTGGGGGAGGGGACAGCACACAGGTACTAGCGGCTCTGTAATGCCCCGGATGCTAGTACTTGTGGTTCTTCAAGAACCAGCATGCGGGGGAGGCTTTTTGGGACCTGTAGTTCCACGGCAAAAGGCAATATTTTTAACTTTCAAATACACTACACTATCAACCCGGCACCCAGCCTAGGCCTGGGGTGCCCTGAAGGGGGGGGGGACTCCTTTATTGGGGGTAATGCTTTGGCTGGAGGACCCGGTGACAGGGCTCCCCTGGCTGTGGCATTACTCCCCTCCGCTAATGGCGCTGAGGTGCCATAAATGTGCACTGCTGCCGAACTCTGCAGAATGGCTGGCAGGAACTGGATCCTCTCGATCAAGGCCTGCCACCAACACATCACCGACGCCCACGTCCTTCCCCCGAGTCCCACCGCCGTTTCCGCCTGCAAAGGACGGCTATCTTTGTGCACCCATGTGAAACCACAGTGACTACACCCCCTGCTGGAGGCACCTACAGAGGCTGCGCAACAAGTTGAAGCTCCCTATCTATATAATGGGGCATTTGTGAGGTAATCGTTTAAAAACTGTTACTTTTTCAATTACCTGAACCCCAAAAGCACCTACCCTGGAACAAGAGCTACCTATTAAAACAAACCTCTAGGGGTATATTTACTAAAGTGAGAGTTTTTAGAAGTGTGTGTTAGAAGAGTTGTTGCCCATAGCAACCAATCAGATTCTAGTTATCTTCTAGAAGGTGCTAGTTAAATGTTAAGCAATAGATATTTAAAAAGAATGGCCAAAGGCGCTGATTGGAGTAAAAAAAATAAAATAAGTAAGCCTCACGCAGCTGTCAAAATCAGGTGGCAAACCAATAAAAAAACTTCTTAATTGAAGGCATAGACAGCGCTGTCTCTGTCTTCAATTTACTAGTTAAATGTTAAGAAGAATCTGTTTGGTTGCTATGGGCAACATCTCTTTTAAAACTCACTTCTAAAAGCTCTTACTAGTAAACTTAGTAAATTTGCTCCCTAGTCTAAATTCTCCCTCTACCCTCACTTATGCCTTCCCAAAAATCCCCTAATACCCCTTTCAGACATACGACCCATGAAATTTCCTGCTCAGACCCGGGAAATTCCCATGTGCAAATTCCCGGGTATTTGGTCGAGACCTCCCTTTCACACTACAGCGTCTACCCGGGAAATTCCCAGGTAGACCCCTTTCAGACATAAGCCGGGTTTTTTAGTTTTTAATATTACCTGCCTCTCCTCTGCCCTTCCTAGCCTATCCCCTCTCCGGCTGCCGCTGATGTCATCATGCAGCAGGCAGCTGACCAATCACTACAGGCATTTTATTATTATTAAATTATTTAAATGTTTCCTGGTGGTCCAGCGAGGGTGCGGCCGGCCCGCTGTGGCAGAGACCCGCCGGCGGGTGTCCCCGGCGCTGGGGGTGGTGAGCAGCAGCACTGAACGTCCTATAGGACGCTCAGCGCTGCCAACTCAAGGCAGCAGCGCTGAAGCTCCACGCTGCCAACTCAAAGCAGCAGCGCTGGGCGTCCTATAGGACGCTCTGCGCTGCCAAATCCAATGTAAAAGCTGCTTTGTGCAGCCCGGGAGTAGTAAGTTCCCGGGTAGCACCATTCAGACATAAGCAGGGTCGATTGAAGGGTCGGCTACCCGGGAACGTGTTCCCGGGTATGTACCTTTCAGACATAAGCGGCAACCCGGGAATTTGGCATGAATTCCCTATGGGAGAATTACTTTTTTTTTTTTTTTTGATTTAGCTTTAATATAAGGGCAGGACCGTGCCCTTATAATAATCATGAGCTGTGTCAAACCTATGTTAATCCTATTGGTCAATAGGTAGAGATTTATAGGGAAAAGTGGTACCTATAATGGTTACGATAAGGGTGATCTTTGCGGAGGATACAGGTCAGTAGCCGGTGATGATTGGCCAGTGATTAAGTAGTGAGAACACTGTGGCTTTTGACATAAGTTTATGTATGTCAGTGGAGCAATTTACTTTGCCTTCTGGAGGTCATAATGAGTGTAAATGAGAAGGTGCTGTTAGTAATAGTGTTTGCCCAACAGAAATGAGATTGATTCAGCCAGATCCGCAAAATGGGTTTTCTGTTTTCTAGTGGGGAAAGTACAGGAAATTGTTCACAAATTATACGTATAAAGGATTTTCATGGTTATGAACTTTAAGTACCTTTTTAAAAACCTGTCAAACCCTTTCCCCAGTCTTATATTTACAGGGATGTTATCTCCCAACTCTCCCGATTTTGGCAGGACACCTGTCGCCCCAGGGGATTGGGAGATATGTTCCTGCTTCCTCTGTGTGTGGTATCAAACAAACAGCATTTTTTTCATAAAAACCCGCAGACCGGGTCAGTATGGGTCAGTCACACCAGTGTGTCACAGCCACGTCTCACATCCTCATTTCTGCTCTTCCCGTGCTGGGAGTATAGGTCAGGTGTACAAGGATTGTTTTCAGGATTTCTATCACCTGTGCTTGAATAAAGAAATCCACAAAACATGACATGAAAGCGGAGATATACGATGTCAGATCCTGAAACATTGGGGATCAATGTAGTAGACCTAATGGAACTTTTGTGGTGAAGAATGGCATGAAGTAGTAATTTTATGAGAAAATAAGTATTGCTGTCAAATTTGGGGTACTTGAAAATGGATATACGCATATTTAAAAGTTGCTAAAGTGAAGTTAGTAGAAATGTAAAAAACGCGCCTGTAATGAAAAAAACACCTCACCCATACTTGCAGACCCCCCCCCCCCAAAAAAAATTCAATTTCGCTACTTTTTATGTTTTGTACCCCCACTTTGCACTTTTTGTGCCTCCTTTTTCAAAGTGCTTTTTTTTTGTTTCCCCACCTTTGCACCCCTAAATAGCGATGTTGCACTTTTTTTCTCCACCTATTCATAGGCATTTTTTTTCGCCTATTACATTGCATTGCATTTGTGCATACACAAAAAATGTTTGCAACTGAATACGGAGATAAGTTTCCGTCTGGCGAAAAGTCGCAATCGGCGATACTTTTTCGCGGATCTCGGCTTTTTGCCTCGAATTGAATACGGGCCCATGTGTATGTAGTGCTTTCAGGTTACAGGAGTTTGTGGTCTTTGTGGAACCAGAGCAGCTTGTGACCTTGTAGACTGGTGTGCGTAGTCTTTCACCCAGTCCTAAAATTTGAGAAATATTTGAAGTGTGACAAATCTCAAAAGATTTTACTGATCATATTTTTTCAAATTAAAGTCCATGAAGAGGCCAGTTCTGAAAAGATTACTACACTCCATCCGCATTCATACCCGTAGAGAAGGTAATTCGAGATCAATGCTGCTAATGATTTACTGCTCATTATTTTAACATTGGGAAGTTCTACTCCCTCTATATAAAAGCAGAACCTATGGTAATTCTTCTGGAGCACTCGGGTTGATTTCCACACCATGCCAAGGGAAAGTGACCTTTGCAATGAGCTCAGTAGTAGTTAACGTCCACCAGTCTGGAGAAGGCTTAATGGCTATTTCCCATTTACGTCAAAGCCATCAATTTGTGTCAGAGTCTGTTGCCGCTCTGCGTGTGAACATGGCGCAGTATGGGTCCAGCGCCTGCGCAGATTCCTGACCTTCTGTGCTGAGGAAAGGCCCCCATACATCAGCAATTGAGTGTAGCAATCGTGCAATTTGCAATCGATTGTGTCTAAAAAATCTTTCAATTGCAAATTGCACGATTGCTATAATCAATTGCTGAAGTATGGGGGCCTTAAGACCCAGAGTGTTCACTTGCTGCCTAATATATCCCACCCCTTGACAGGTGCCATTGTAGCGAGATAATCTGTTATTGACTTCACCTGTCAGTGTTTTTTTTTTTTTATTATTACTTTTATGTTCTGGTTGGAGTGTGTATGTGTATGTGTGTATGTGTGTGTGTATGTGTGTGTGTATATGTGTGTATGTGTGTGTATGTATATATATATATATATATATATATATATATATATATATATATATATTATACACTATGCGTGTATAATATATTATATTACTGGTATATAATATATATTGCCAACACGTTCCATTCCACCTTACATGGGACTGAATTTATAGATAAGTTAAGTTTGCGCTTCACACATTTATGGGGAATAATTACTAAGCTACAGATTTTCTAAGCTGCTGTTTATCACGGTTCTGGATGCAGAATGTAAAATGGCAATAATAATAAATGCAAAACATGCCTGGTTTTGCATTTTAATATATTGCCATTTTATTTCCCATGGCAAGAACCATTGACCATGAATGGCTGTGAAATATCGCAGATTGAATAAATATGCCCCGATGGCTTTGTGATTCTGGAGTATTTAAACAAAATGTAAAAAGGTTTCGTGTTTTTTTTTTTTTTTTTTTTTCTTAGCTTAAAGATTTTCCAATAGGTATAAATATTGTGTTATATACCTATGCTGCAAAACCCCTGGATACAACTTTTAGGCTTGTGACCAGATGACCTCGCTCTGTCAGGCGATCACCGATATTTGTCTACTGATCGGAATAGAGGGTAGTTACTAGTCTCATTTTGCAGCTTTTTGGTAGTCACCGTGTACAGCAGATACAAGCGTCTAAACAAGGCAGCGTCCCGCCAGCCAGGCTATGTTGCGGCCAAGGGGGAGTGGCCGGGGTTATTACCCGACATTAGGGGTGGAGCGGGGGGATGACCATGTGACCGCGTATTTTGGCCCACCTCCACTACACAATGCTGAGATTACCGGCATTGTGATGCAGTGGGCGAGGTTATGATGACGCGCTTCAGCGCGAACCGCGTCATCGCTCCCTGTCTGCTTTTCCAATGGGCCTGGAGCGCCACTTGATTTGCGGGAGGCTCCTGGCCTTTTCGGGAGAGTAGACAAGTATGGACTAAGGGCCTGATTCAGCATGGATCGCAATTGCAATCATAGCTGCGTAATTGCATGCAATGCATGTGCGAAAATACAGCATATAGTCGTCTACTACTGATTTCTCATATGCGTAATACCGCTCAGTCCTGTATATACTTCGGCCCCTCACGCACAATCACAGTAGCTCTGGCCTGTTGCAGAAATTGCAAGTCTCGTCGCACGCAGTGAGTATTAGAGGCTAAGTTATGCAACACCATTCAAACGGACAGGAATGCCGGCATTTCTGCGACCACTCCCCCGTCACCACCCCTAATCACTCGCGGCCTGTCACTCACTCTGCGTTGGATTTCTGTCTGCGTGTGTGATCGCAGTGCGGTGCATGCACAATGGCTAATAATCACTCCATCTGCTTACGTAGTTGCAATTGCGATCGGTGCTGAATCAGGCTTTTTAAGTCCCTTGCGGAAGGTACTTAGGACAAATCGCCGCATACAGATGTCACAGAAGTGCAATCCTTTATGTTCAGAGGATACACACACTTACGGCTTGCAGGCCATGTTTTTAACCTGTTCCTAATACACAATATCCCAGAGGGCAAGTCCGCCCTCAGGGCCTAATTCAGCAAAGAACGTACGCATGCGCCTGGGGCGCAGTGTGCGAACCGCTCACTGCGTCCACCAAAACGAGCGTAGTGAATACGCAGACCCAGGGAAAAGTGATTAAAAGGAAGTGCCGTTTGTGGGTGGATATGGGGAGTGGTCGGCCGAACGCAGGCGTGCCAGGTCGTTCGCACCCTGTTGCAGGGGCGTGCATAAATGAATCACTGAGATGCCGGACGCAGCCTGGCGAGACTTCCGGCATCTTTGTGCTACGATTGCCGTGCGTATGCATTCAATAGCATAATATCGCAGCGGCCCTGTGCGTGCGTCTGCATCCGAGCGTTCCTTTCTGAATCAGGCCCTCAGTCTCTTAGCCTGATTGGTTAAGTGCATGTGGCGTGCATGCACCTATTTAATATTGATCCTAATGGACAGTGGGGAGTGGTCACTCATCTGTGCCTGAGGCCACCTGGACAGATAACTGCTGCCCAGGTGCTGGCACATCTGCCTAGCCGTAGCCACTGTAGCTGATTTGGGCCTGCGGTGCATAAGTACACTTTTTGTTTTAAACACCCAGTGCCTGGCACCAGCCAAGCATTTAAAAATGGTGCCACAACACGTGGGTTAACTTCAGTGCCGTTGCCACCATCTTAGCCACGTGGGGGGAGCAGGGAGGTGGCATAGGGACTGGGACCCAAGCACAAGACTTATCTGTGAATGCTCATTCGTTCAGCTTTCACTCACGGGGGAATTCAAATGTTTCCGGGTGCCTGTAAGTACTGATCGCGTGGGTGATATTCAGTCGTTTTGCGGGATTAGGGAAAGGTCTGTGAGTGCCCATTACTTATTGCACATGTCGCACCTAAATGCAGTGCGATTAGCCGCGTAAAGTGGCAAAACCTGTCCAAACTACTGGGCGCGATGACTTTGGGCAACCAAAAGCCCGACTTTGGGTGGATTTCTGCTCGCAACCTCAGGAGGGTGCAATAATAATTTGTATACTCTCGTCCAGTGGTACAATCAGGAGCGTATCTATAATGGGCCAACACCGCACACCCTGCACAAATATAATTTTTTACTTGCCTGTCCGTGGTCTTCCAGAGTCCTGCTCTGCAGCGCCAAGCCGGTTCTACAGAGCAGCAAAAATCACTGGGAAAATGGCGGCGGACATTTTCCCAGTGACTCGTGCATTCGCACTACTGCTGTCCCTGGGAAAATGGTGCGGACTCCATTTTCCTGTAGGCCCGTGCATGTGCAGTACATTCTGGCACGAAGGCAGTATCTACTGCACGGTCTGCATCGTGGCACCACCAGAGAGAGGAGGGGGCCCATATTGAGGGCCTGATTCACAATGGATCGCTATTCTGCATATACGCACGCAACGCAGTTGCTAATATCAGTGGGGATATGTAAATGTTTGCATTCGCATTGCGATTGCAGCCTAACATTAGGACGCCCACTTCCCCTTACACACATTGCCAACATAGCGAAACAGTCGGTAACATCGGACACATACGCACAGATAAGACAGGTCAGACCTCACTCAGGAATTGCTGACTTCAGAGCATGCTATGAGGCCTCAGGCTGCGTATGGTATTGCAGTGTCTAATTTGTGCAGGCCCCTGCAGCAGCATTGAAACGCTCTGGCACCCCTGTGTTTGCCCAAACCCCCCCTCCCCCCACCGTTGCCACCCACAAATGACACTTCCTGTCAATCACTCTGCCATGGCTCTGTCTATCCTCTGCGATCGCTTTCCAGATCGCAGTGGCTAGTTTGAGCGCGCACACTGCGATGCATACGCATGTGTAGTACGCAATAGTCGGCCGATCACTTGCGCATAAGCAAACTGCGTTCCTTGCTGAATCGGGGCCTGAGTCTGCACACGGGCCTCCTCCTCTTTAAAACGCCTCTGCAAACAATTGAATTCCCCCTGAGAGTGAAAGCAACACTTCCGCACATTGTACGAGCACATTTCTCTGTGACCTGGACTTATTAGGCTTTTGATTTACTGCCAGCTAATAGCCATGAACTTTTCACTTACCCTTTCCATGGCGTTTAATTCTTTTAAGCTTTTCTCACTGATCCCATTTTAATCTTAACCTTTTGCCTTGTCCAGCTATTTTTATTTTCTGCTGTTGAAGAGTTCTTCCTGGGCGGCTGGTGGGGGCCCCCGGCTTAATGTATGTGCTGCCAGATCAGTGACAACAGGCCCAGTAAATGCAGGACAACATTTATGTGCTGTTGGAGTGATTCTTGTACTTTCAAAACTTTCTCCAGTTTATAACCTTAGACCAGTCCAAAACACAACAGTAATTGTGGATTTTTATACTTGGCATTCCCGCTAGGCTGTTTTAGGGAGGCGCCCTGTCTGATTTCAAAAGGGCAGAACGCTTCCCGCCCTACTTGCCGGCATCCCGCTAAAACCTCATGCCGGGTGTCATTCCACCCGCGAGACAGTGTCCTGTGGGTGTGAAAAATTGCGGTGCAGTGATCGCTGCATGTGCCCGTGGGACACTGTGTCCCATGGGTGTGAAATTGTGGTGCAGCGATCACAGCATGCGCCCGGCATCTATTCAGAGAGGAGAGCTTGGGGGCAGTCAGTCATGTCCGTAAGTGCCAGGCATGCCCCTAAGAGTGATGAAAAGAGGAAGCATCTTAAACACGCCCCTTTTCGTGTGGCCACACCCCCTTTTTGGGAGAACTATAGAGCCCTTTCTATGGTCCAGCACCCTGCACTGCGCTGGACCTAGAGGGAACACTAATACTGCTACTGTTGTTCAACACACAACTAAAAAATCTGGTTACTTATAATTTTGGTTTATTTTGGGGTACTAATGTAATAAAATACTTAGCGTTCTCAGGTTATATCCATCCAAGTTCGATATCCTTACAACTAAAGACCTGTTAGGTTAATTTGCTTACTGGCTAAACCATCCTTTGTAGTCTGAAAGGGGTCTCATCTGAGTCCTACCCGGGATGGACCAGCCATTGAGATGTAATTGCGGTATTAGACTCCAGCATTTCTGGCGATACTCTACAAGTGCAGTAACCAGGCACAAGCTGGGCTTCCTACATTCAATTGCATTGTGTTTGTGAGGCGCAATTAAGTGTATGTACGCATTACGTTGATGAGTGTTAAATTTGTGTTTACATATATCTGACAAGCTTTCTGATTGTACAGTATAATAGTTTAAACTAAGTGAGTCCTTACAGGCATAGCTCTGAATATGTTTTATATACAGTAAGTGCTGTCTCTATAATTTGCATGTTACTAAATGGCTCGTGTAGAGAGAGATATAGATATATATATATATATATATTCTAGTACCCTATGTACTTTGTATAACGTGACGCCGTGCTTTACCCAGATTAAAATAAATGTGTGAATGGCAATGCTCTTTAGGCACCCAATATATTGTACAATGCTCCAGCTAATTGGACCGTTAAATTTAAGCTTTGTTTCTATAGTACGAATAATGATAAATATTATGCTGAAGTTACCATGAAGATTAATTTGCCAGATGCTATAATAAGCTCATTCGTGGTTATGTACGTTTCTTTCCTAATATCTTTGCCGTAATTGGTTTACTTTAGTACACAGCTCTGCTCTGCTTAATTATCTAATTAAACTATCTTGCTAAGCATGCGTAAGTTCTGTAACCGTTCTTTGACTAGGCTTAGATCAGTATAGGTTGCTCCATGCATCCAGTAGTACAGGGCTGGCCAACCTGTGGCTTCTGTTGTGAAGCCACAAGTCCCAGCAAGCCCTGCCACAGTTTTGCCATTCCCTAATAGCAAAACTGTGGCAGGGCTTGCTGGGATATGTAGTTTCATACCTGTTTGGCTCCTAAGGGACCCATTTGTCATTAAACTTTTGCTGCATATGCCCCCCAAAAAAGTGTTTTCGGGGGATATCCACAAATATTTTGTATCCCTCAGCTGCATTATGGAGGTCCCTCCACTTCCAAGAGGGGATTGGAAGTGGAGGGACTGCGATACTGCTGGATTTTCCAAGCTCCATGATGCAAAGCTGTAACCTATGGGCTAAGCCAGTGGTTCCCAAACCTTTTTTTTTAATCCTGTCGCCCTAGAGCAGGGGTCTTCAACCTTGGCCTTCCAGCTGCTGTGAAACTACACATCCCAGCATGCACTGCCACCTTTTTAATATAACAGCATGCTAAAACTATGGCAGTGCATGCTGGGATGTCTAGTTTCACAGCAGCTGGAGGGCCAAAGTTGAAGACCCCTGCCCAATTGTGCTTGTATGTCGCCCTTAGGTTCAGTTATGTGGTGGCTTTCAGGCATACTTGCCTACCCTCCCGATTTGGTCGGGATCCTCCCGCAAATCGGGTGCCGCTCCCGACCTCCCGGGATGGCAGGCAAGTCTCCCGGCTGCCGCCGACCCCTCCTGTCCCACCCTAAGTCTCCCGGCAGCTAAAGGGGGCGGTGACGCGATTCGCGTCATTTTGGCCCCGCCCCCGGCTTCACACTGCCTGTAATATCGGCAGTGTGTAGTGGGGGCGTGGCCAAAATGATGCACTCGCGTGGCCCCGCCCCACCTGCAAAAACTTCTCATCTTGCCGACCCTGACCCCTTCTGTTGGCCACGCCCCCCCAGTAATGTCGATCTGGCTGCTCCCTCCCGGAAGGGGCAGCCAGATAGTCGGCAAGTATGCTGTCAGGGCTGCGCTTGTTTTTGTCCACATATATTTTTTTTAATTGACAGTCATTAGCACTGGTTTTGCTTATCACACTAACTCTAAAAATCATTGTATTTGGTACTGGTCCACCAACCCGAGGTACCCCTTGCAAGTGCCCTAAGGTACCCTGTTTGGGAACCACTCTGCTAAGCATTGCAAAAATTACAGGACAGGATTACAGAGGAACCCTCCCCGGCAATGGCTGCTGTGCATTCAGAGCCTCTTCCTGCGGTTGCCAGTTAATGCATGCCGACGCTATGATCGCATACTGCAATGCGATCATGGACGCTAAAATTGCGCCCCGTTGGCATGGAGTATGTGGTCATTGATAAATGGGTCCCTCTGTGTAGTAACGTGATGTATGTACAGCATATTGGCAGTGTACCCCTAATACAGCACTTGATGTAAAGGGTTGGGTATGAAATCCCGGTGGCTCGTTAGCAGCAGAGATGAAATGCTGACATCGGAAGCCCGACAGTAAGAGAATCCAGACAGAGCATGTAAGTACCCTATCCTACTCCACCCCCCCCCCCCCGTAACTCTCCCTTAGGGGTGCATAACACTAAAACTCCCCAGCGAAGTTCTAAGGACGGCCGGACTTGCCTCGATTGGTCCGGCGTCCTTCAGGATTCCCCCATCGGGATTAAGATAGGCGTCGGTATTTTGACACCTATATTAAGTCCCTTGTCGGGCTTCTGCTGTCTGGATATAGACTGGCGGCATTTAGCCCGCCTGTCTGTACACTACATCCCGATGTAACAGTGCAATTACTTTTTTGTTTTATTTATATGCGGCCCAGCGCAGCCTTGAGTCTTGCTGACCGTCTTAGGCCCTGGAAGAAATTCCCCAGGTGAGCTGGTGTAAGGATGACTGTCACGTGCGGGGGCCGCTGTGTCAGAGGAGTTTGGAATTTTATATTTCCAATCCCTCTGAACTTCAGGTTTTTAGATGCATGTGACTACTGTCAGAGTACATTTATTATTAGTCTCATCCCCTGCTGGTCTGTATGTATGTAACCAGTTTGGAGGGGGTGGTGTTAGTAGAGCACATTGTAGCCAGTTTATATCTTCATTATGTTCACAGCGTTCCGGGACCTGAAGATGCTGAGACCGTGACAAGTCTACTAGTGATTGTGTCAGTGAGGACAGGGACAGCAATATGATGGAGGCAGCAGGAGTGGAAGGAGCGGGGTCCCCCTGCAGCACAGAGTATATCAGGAGATGAGTGATGTGTCATTGGGAACAGGGGCCGTGACATGACTTATAAAGTAGTGGAAGCGAAGGAACAGAGCAGTGATGCTCCTGACACACAGATCCCAGAAGATTTAAGGCATATTTATCATAGGGTGGAAAGCCCTATGACTGGGGATGATATTTGCTTGTCAGTACCTGTCCCTTGGCAATTATGTTATATTATAAAAATGCATTATTGTTTACATAAACATTTTTTTCCAATGGTGGATACTTTTATTACTGTGTTTTTTTTTTTTTCCGTTTTATTTAATATTTACTATTTAGGTTTAACTTTTTATTTTTTTTTTTATTTTTTTTATATCCACACTTCACCCTTATTCCTTTTTAGACCAGTATCCCTGGGCTGCCTCAGAGAGACATTAAGCTCGACTTTAAAAATTCAGCCTTCTTGCTGTATATTAATAATAGACCCCTCTGTATCAGATTCACCTCTACATAAATATACCCACCTTATTTACTATTGGGGTGTTTTTCCTGTTGTGTATAAGGCGCATGTAGTGTATGTGTGTGACCTATTTGGGTCTGCTCCCTGTTGCACGCTTGCTTTAATAGAATAATCTTGCACTCCCACGATCTCTCCTGTATACCCTGTGCAGGGCAAGCCAAGGCTGACGGAGGTGGTGTGCACAGTGGACTAGCTCCACAACTGCCATACGGTGTATCTCCTCCATTCATTTTACAGCAGTGCCCGGGCTGCTCGTTCCTGCATTTTAGAAGATTCCCCAAAAGTCCTGGTGTAAATGACTACCCATCTCCTAGCCTAATCCTCAAAACGAATGATGCTTTTCACAGGCAGAAAAACTCATGTTCTCCTCTTCCATCTGAATACTCCAGTTAGGTTTCTGTTTTCTTGGGGGAATTTATTATTTTAATTATTTAGGTTTATGTGCATATTCAGTAACTCATATTTTTTTTTTTTTTGCAGGAGGTAGTGCCTACTCCACAACTTTTATCATGGCAAGTGCCTGATCACTCTTTATAGGGTAAAACCAAATATACTGCACCACTTTTTAAGTGCATGTTTGCTGAATTTTCAGACCTCCCTTCTGGAGATGCGATGGGTAGCTCCATGATGTTAGGGATGGGCGGGACTTGTGCTGTAACACCCCACCCACCACAGTGAAATGCACATCTCATTATCAAGCTGTGGTGGTTCCTCCCATTGCTCCTCTGTTTGGCTCAGCTTCAGGACAGGTGACAATGGGGAGATAAGCCACTATTTTGGAAGGCTCCAGGGCACCTGTCTCTTACAGAAATGATCTTGTGACCTGATTTATATTGCTCGCCTGCCTCGTGACAATACTTCTCTTCTGCTGTCCTCTTACAAAGGAGGTTGACGACCTTCAAATAATTTGCCTCGAATGAGCCCACGGTCTGAAAGAGCTGTTTGCTTTAGTTGCCCTTTGAATCCACACAACTCTGCTCTATCCAAAGACTAATTTTGCGTTGAAAATATTCATCCATCGTATATTTAAACTTTCCAAAGTGGATGTTCACTGCTTGCGGTGAAGTAAGACGATTGGAGATCACATTTTATTACCATTTCATAATTCATTACTTAAACATTATTAAAGCAACGTTTGCCCCCTGTCCCACTTAATGTTACTGATGGTACTACCCTGGTTACATAAGAGGGACATACTGTATATCAATCTTTCTAGAGAGAAAGTGGAGAATCTTTCCATGGCAACCAATCATCTGCTAGCTCTCATTTATTTAGTACAGTCTATAAAATGACAGTAGAAGGCTGGTTGCTATAGGCAACTGCACTTTCTCTTTTGAAGGCTTGGTAGGTTTATTTTCTAGAGCTGGATGCCTGTTCCGGCCATCATTAGCACAAGCCATCGGCTAGAACGCTGTTGAACCATGTAGGGGGAAAAAATAATGATTATTGCAGCTTATGATGCTTGTGACTTAGGTTGGGGAAAAACAGACCTGTACATAGGATAAAACCTTTCATCCTAAAATATTCCACAAGAGGGAATAATTCCTCCTCGTTTCATTCGGTCTATAAGACAAATCTTTGCATCCACATGCTATTGTATTGTGTTACACCAGTAGCCCTGCGTGTTCTGCATGTTTCTTTATTGAATGCTAATGGTAACATACTTTAAAGTGACACCGGTGGTACAGCGTACCTTTCAAGAGGAAGACTTTGAATTTGAGTTGCGTAGGTTAAATATCTGTGTATAAGCATGCCAGCGGTATCCTGCTAGGATTACACCCCGGAGGGGGTTGTAAGAGTTTGAAGAATCCACTTAAGCAAATAATGGCTCTGTCGATATGAATACCTTTTAGCTCCGTACTGCAGAGATTCTCTCTCTTGCTATAAATTGTCTGTTTTAGCTGTGATTTGCTTGCTTTTATCTGTAACCTTGCTTCTATTGTCGCTGCCTCGCTAATGGGTTGACATGGACTGGCCTGTTTCCACTTCCTGACTGTGAGCTAATGAAGAAAGGAAAGTAATTGTGCGGCCGTGTGTGTGTGTGTTCGGCATACAGTAACGGTGCACGATAATTAAACATGCCGCGGTCGCCTGCGTTCAGTGGAAGCAGCCGCTTTCTGGGTGGAGTCCGTATGTATTTGAATGCAGCCTATGACACAAGCTGGAAGGGGCACTGACCTACACTTGCCCAGTTCTTAGTGATGTCGCTACTTCCTAGTGAGTCACATACCTACTCTCCTCCATTTAATGGGCCTTGGAAGGGGAGAGGTTTTCACCCCAAAGCTGGCAGAGTCTGGGCAGATTAAGGGGGGATATTTTTCAAAGCTGGGAGAGGGATTAAATTGTAAAAAATAAATTGCTAAAGAATCGTCTCCTAACATATTTTTTTTTTTAAACACTGCCTATAAATTGGAAGCTGATTGGTTGGTTATTACTATCTCTCACAATGTTATCTCTCTCCCAGCTTTGATAAATACCCCTGTAAGTGTGGAGCTTTGTCCCATGTGCACGTCTAATGCAGGGAGGTATGGCATTAATAATCATTCACATTCTGTGATGTATTCAGTTTTGTAGTCAGGAATGTTGTGATGTATTGGCATACTTGTATTGGCATACTTTTGCAAAGCCCCTTTTGGGAGAGCAATGAGGGGGGGGGGGGAATAACCCTGTCTGCGGTGCAGGGTTTGGAGCATTTTACAGCCGATGACTCTATGCAATTTGAATCCTTGAACCCGAGGGCCGTCTGCTTTATTTAGGAGATCCGCAGCATGCCGGAAGACTGGCCCGCTGAAACTTCCGACAGTGCTGGCAAGCATGTGTATAGCATGCCTCCCACCTTCTCTGATTCAGGGATCATGGCAAGGGTGTGTGGCCACATCTCAATGGGGGTTCGGCTAAAGCTTGTGACTTTTCCCTTCCCCTCCAAACACCTGTATATCCCCTCAAATCGCTACTGGACCATCCTAATCAAGACCGTTATATGAAATAAATTGTAATTGCAATTGTTCCTAGCAAAAAAAAAAAAATGCTTTTTATAACCATGAGCAAATATGTTCTTTAAAGATTTGAACCTGTGGATCTGTAACCTTGTTCCGCCTGGATACCTGTGACGGGCTCTTGTGTATTTAGATTTCTATTCCTAATTTGCATATTACTAATTTACCAACCTCCCCGGGGAACTTGGTGTTTATGTAGAGCTTTGCTGGCTGAACACGGCGGTTGTATTCCCACATCTGAGCGATGCTCAAATGTTACTGCTGGATAAACTTATAAAAATAAACCCCACTTTATGGGCTTCGTTCCCCCTCCTTTAAGTAAACCGTGTTCTTGCCAAGTCAACATTATACGAAACACACTAGAGAAGCAAAGCATTGTTCAGTTCCTTAGACGTTAAAGAAATCCCCACCTTCTAGTCTGTCGTATGCATCATCCCCGGCTTCCTATAGAATCTGCGGTGGACACATGGTAGCTTTCCCAGCATAATAGCACTTATAACTCCTGGCGCGCTCTGCCTGCAAACATAATTGTAACCTAGAGCCTGCTGTGGAAAATATGAGGATATTCCTTCCCCTGAGATGTAAAACATCAGGCTGCTAGAGGAGCTCTGTCCTGCACTGTGTGTGTGTGTGTAATGTAAGCGCACGCCCAGCCGCCTGCCTTACCCACGCACCCATTGCACAGGCGCCTGTTCTGTTACCTACAATCAGTCTCAGGAGGTCGCTGACATTCTTCATTGACGTCTGCCCTAGGGCGAATGTATGTGACGGTGCCTGCTGTCAAACCATTTTCCAGCAAATGGATCAATTAGTTGGAAGCACTGATGGGATGTTCTAATCTCCGGCCCGCTCAGCAGAGAGATGTCAAATAAAATGTATTTCACACTGCGAAGCCCAAACAGTTGACATTGATTATTTACAATGGCTGCTTCTTTTATTTTATTCTTTTTTTTTTAAATTGTTTGACATTTTTATTTTGTCCATAGCTGTCAAATAAGTGTATGTATGTGTTTGTGCATGTATATATATGTGTGTGTGCGTGTATATGTGTGTATATATATATATAAGTCCAGGAGTGCCTCCTGTTGGCTTCAATGTTATTATATTTTGGTTGCTGCACCTGGTAATTTAATTTGGTTTATGGTGAGGGCCAGGAGCATTTTGGAAATGTGTATATGTATGTGTGTATATATATATATATATATATATATATATATATATATATATATTCATTATATTTTAGCTTCTATATGATGAATGACTAAGGCTATTTGGCATTTGCTATGAATGCATGCAGAACTTAGCATGATATACTGCTGTCATGGACTCCTTTCCTGACTTTCTCATATAGTGCTCTCTCTCTGAGCCCTAAGCGGTCATATAAAGAGCGTAGCATTACAGAGAGGCTGCAGTGTGTGGGTTATAGCCAGTGCTTCAATACATGGCGTGAGGAGCGTTTCTGCGATCGCTTAGATCCTGCCAATGTTTGGCCCCCACCGTTCACTGGGAACCAGCTGCTAATGACACCTTCAGATTCCAGCAAAGTGCCCGAGGACTATAGGTTTAGGTCCCTGAGCATGTTATTGCTTGAGCATTAAATACAAACAAGAATTGACGTATTTCATTCTAGTAATGGCAGGAAATAAGTGAAGGTAGCTGTGCTAGGTATAGGGGCAACAGCTCACTATCTTCCTTGCGCTTCCAAATAATGGGCGATGATTATTTGTCTTTTTCGAATAATTTGCGTCTGAAATGTTTCTGCAACTTTTTTTTTTTTTTTAAATTCCTGTACCCCCTTCTAAACAGGATAGGTCTCTGACAGATCCTCATGTATCAGAAAATGTGTAATGACCTTTAGCTTTAATATATTAAAGGCTGTGTGTTACAGAGAGAATCCTTAAAATGAGTGATCATTCTTGTTGATATAGTCCATAATACTCCTTTACATCTCTGCAGTAGCTAGAGTGACTGACGGCTGTGATGTCACAGCAACTGAAATGACTGCTTTATCTTGTTTTTTTTGACTTGCACGAGATCCCATCAGGACATAAAGGGGTCAATTCAATTATTTTTATCCAACATTTCTGCAGTGCCTTACAAATGAGCAAAACAAGAAAACAGTGACTTCCAGTACAAAACACTGCAGGACAAGGACATGGTTTATACACATTGCTGCATCTGCTACCAGTACACTCAAATAAGCAGCAAGTGCCATTGTAGGGGAGTTTTGGTTAAATGATGTGAGACTGGGATGCTCAGGTGTTGTATTGATGGTAGAGGGCTGCTGGACATTAAATAGTCTCTGACAGTGTTTTCCCAAACTCTCTCCTCAAGGCACACTAGCAGCCCAGGTTCTAAGGATATCTATGCTTGAGCACAGATGATTAAATAGATCAAACACTGGCACTATTTAAGTCACCTATGCTCTGATATAGCTATTCTTAAAACCTGCACTTTTAGTGTGCCTTGTTATCCGAGGTTTTTTGTTTTTACCCTTTCGGGATTTTTGCGTTCTCAATCCATTCTAAAATGTGTAGGTTTTTTTTTTTTTTTTTTTTTCCTTTCTGATCTCATGTGACCACCAAGGAGCTTCCTGACTAACTGGCTCAGAGGTATAGATTTTAATTTGTGTATTGAGCCCCATTGGACTTTGCACTTATACTTTGTTCTTTAATATTTCTAAATGTCCTTCAGTAATGAAAGCAAATGGGACCTGCAACTACAATAGTAATAGGTAAGGGAACCTAAAACCTCCAGAGCAGCACATCCCACTGGAAGAGCCGATTTCCTATCCTGGCTCGCCTTTGATGGGTGTGGAAGGGTGGCAGGATTCTGGAAGGGGGATTCTAGAAATTCAAATTTAGACACTGAAGTTTTAAAAAGTAAGTTATTGAGTATTTAAGGCAACTGCATTATTCAAATTTAGAGAAAAGGTGCCTGAAGTATGTACATTGATGCATCAGTGGGCGCAATTCAATTGTTTCAATGCGCCCGATCTCCCGCCTAAAGTGACGGAAGATTGCGTGGCTCTTTTTGATGCCAATTATCGCGTCCCTAGTGGTCGGGTTTGGTCAGGTTTATCTGTTTTACGCTGCTAAAGTGCTGGACGCCATCGTGAAAAGTGCCATTTGGGCACCCAAACAGGTCACTTTTCATGTATTTCAGCTTGCCACCCCTGGGGGATGCGAGCTGAAATGCCGGCGCCGACAGCTGATAGTGCCCGGCGGGAGCAACAATTTAGTAGCTCTGTCGGGCGCGAGGGGGGGTGCTCAGCTGTTGGCGAAAATAATTGAATTGCGCCCGCATGTCTAAATGTGAACAACCTGTCCATTTCCAAAGATGGATTTTAACTTCTGCACTAATGTAGCTGAAATTTTTTTTTTTTTTTTTTATCCACACAAACAAAAACCTTATCATGTCTGTATCTTCAGCAGCAGGGATGCACTTTACAGCGGGTATAAGCCTGAACACTAGGTGGCATTTTCCGGTCTGTCTCTCTTTGGATGATTGTGTATTCATTAAATCATGGTGTGTTTGTTGAACAGTTCAGTTTTGCTAAAGGAGTTTTATTCTGTCTTCATTTCACTTCTTTTGACGGCAGCTAGGAGAAGTCGGCGCACCTAGCGGCCAGGCCATCGGATTGTAGACAATCAAGGATGCTAAGGCGGGTGATCTGTGGCTCGGAGGGCGAGCGGCAGGATGGGGAGCTGGCAGTGTCTCTTTATTGTTGAGGCATGCTACATACTGGGCAGAAGTTGGGGCTTACCCTGTTTAGACAGGTCCCCAAAGGTAAACTACATCAAAAAATGTAAAAATAAATAAACAAAACCCCAAAAAATGACTTTGAAAAGGGGGCGAAAAGTACAAAGTTGGGGTACAACCTAGCGAAATAGACTTTGGGAGGTCTGCAAGTATTGGGGAGGAGTTATTTTTTATTTTTTTTTGTTGCAGGTGTTTGCTGAATGTGCGGTTTTAACTTTAGACCTCACTCTTGGAATTTTTAACCATGTTTGCACCCATTTTCATGTACCCCAAATTTGCTGGGACTAGTTATTTTCTAAAAAAAAAAACTGCTAAATGCTATTCTTCACCACTTGTGCAAATATGCTAATAAGCAGCTAATGAGAGCATTTAAGTACCTGAAATACCTTCAGCAGGGGGCATCAACCCTGATCCCCAATGTTAGTGCATCTTTTGGGGGTTGTCAGGCTGATTTCCCCAAATCTGACAGCACTTTTCACCTGTTTGAGTTTCCCCGGGACGTGTTTCCTCGTCCTTTGGAATTGAATACGGGGACGAGCGCTGTACTTTTTCGCATGCAAAACGCGTCTAATTGAATATGGCCCTTAAAGTTATTCTTGGGGTGTGTTGTTGACAAAAAATGTCCTATATGAGCTAGTTAGTGTAGGTGTACAGTGTGGCTAGCATTACTCACTAGAGATGCCCACAAGGGAGTGAAAACCTTTTGCCTACTCGCAGCACCTTGATTCCAAAGAAACAAAACAAAAAGTGAAACACAATTTATACCTAAACTTGCTGCGTTGTAAGCTGATCTAGAATCCCTACCGGGTGTGTAAGTGGACCTGGTACAATGACCTAATCAGGGGACAAGAGAGGAGGACTGGCTGTGCATATGAAGGGTTGTATTGTCTGCTTACAGCATCCCCACGGGAATATCAGATTTGTCCCATTTGCTTTGCAGATGGCAGTGAAGAAGCGATCTCTGGGAACGTACCAAGCTCTAACCTTTTTTTTTTTTTTAGGTCAACAGTTTACTGGGTCACTTATGACCATTTGTTCAGGGACGAACCTGCAAACTTATACACTGTTGTTTTTTTCCTGTTGGCCCTTTGTGAACATGGAGGTCTGGATAATAAAGGGTTTTCCTAAATAGGTCGTTTTTCAAGAAGCGGCAGAGAATTTTTTTTTTTTTTTTACATTTGCAATGAATTTGACCATTGTCATTTTAGGACAATGTAAACCTTACAACAATAGAAACCTTAGACTAAACAGTAGGGAAAGTCCACAAAAATAAATGTTATACAGGTGGCTGACAAAAAAAAAAAAAATAGACGAAAACCCCTAGGTAATGAGGAATACCAAGCAACGTCTTCCATGTGGGATGTAGCAGGGAAGCCGGCGGTCGAAATGCTGACCGCCGCCTTCCTGACAGAGAAAGTTTGGCATGGGAATAACGATAGGTGTCTAAATACAGACTCCTATTATTAGCCCCATGCCGAAATCCTGACCTTCGGTATGCAGGGCGTCGGGAGCTCATAGCTGCTGGGGGGGAGGTTAGGCTTGGGGCTCCCCGGGGGGGATTTAGGGTTAAGCACCCTCTGAGAGGGATAGGCTAGGGGAAGGAGGGGTTAGGGTTAGGCTAGGGGAAGGAGGGGTCAGGGTTAGACTAACGGAAGGAGGGGTTAGGATCAGGGTTAGGCTAGGGGAAGGAGGGGTTAGGATCAGGGTTAGGCTAGGGGAAGGAGGGGTCAGGGTTAGACTAGGGGAAGGAGGGGTCAGGGTTTAGGCTAGGGGAAGGAGGGGTTAGGGTCAGGGTTAGGCTAGGGGAAGGAGGGGTTAGGATCAGGGTTTAGGCTAGGGGAAGGAGGGGTTAGGATCAGGGTTAGGCTAGGGGAAGGAGGGGTTAGGATCAGGGTTAGGCTAGGGGAAGGAGGGGTTAGGGTTAGGCTAGGGGAAGGAGGGGTCAGGGTTTAGGCTAGGGGAAGGAGGGGTTAGGGTCAGGGTTAGGCTAGGGGAAGGAGGGGTTAGGATCAGGGTTTAGGCTAGGGGAAGGAGGGGTTAGGGTCAGGGTTTAGGCTAGGGGAAGGAGGGTTCAGGGTTAGGGTTTAGGCTAGGGGAAGGAGGGGTTAGGGTCAGGCAACACTGGGGGGGAGGTTAGGGTTCCCCTCCCCACACTTTTCACTGTTTGATAAATAGACCCCTCAGTTTTATGAGAACTCCACAGAGCATCATATCTATCAGGTTGCAGAGCATAAACTGCTCCTCACATCTGGCAGTGCACTGCGCGTGGGTCCCGGTGGTTACTGCCATTGGACACTGACCAGATTATTTTGCAGTAGTGGCAGTGACAGAAGTGCTTTGCCTCCACCTTGGCACCAGGGCCTAAGTTAGGAAATAAACATCTGTTGTCTCTTAGAAGAGCCTGTCCCAGTGAAGAGGTCAGCAGTAAAGCGTTCGCTATCCTGTTACTGGCGCACGCAGAGAACAAAATTCCAATAGAACGAATGGAAGATGCATTAAGGCTGCCAGGGAGTTATCATAAGATCCATCTCTGGCGATGTTCTACCCATAGGGACAAGGGGCCTTGCACCACCTTTTGGGGGCATCGGCCATTGGGGCCTATAGGGTCAGACCACCCTGCCCATTGAAAACCATGGGGATTACGGTGTCCTGTTAATTAGCTGAACGTAGGAGAGTTCCCTGATTATCACCTGCATTATATAATATATATATTTGCTCTAATCCATGCGGAATCTACAATTTCCATATTTTGTCTCGGTAAATAGGTCCATAGCCAATCAGGAAGCTTTATAAGGTTGTATTAGCTGGAGGCAATACAGTTGTATCCAGAATGCTGAGTTCTCTTCTGGGCGTAAAAAGCCATTTGGCCTTTGTTTACATTATGTTTATGGAAATAACGCATAAACACAGCAGTTTTTACAGTGTAACGTTCTGAGATTGCGACCATCAATCCACACACTTGTCATTGGTCCTTGTGAAACAAACTCCAAGATATATAAAGTTACATTAGAAGCACAAATGTGAGCCCAGGGCCGGTGTTACGGTGCTCCTGCAAACGATGAATTTACGTCCTTCCTTACAGTTTTCTACAAAGGGACAGTGCGCCCGCCGCAGGCGCACGGAGCACAAAGGGGAGTGGTCTCACAACAGTATCCCCAGTTCAAATTACGCCACACAACAGGAATCAGGGACACTACTATGTGGTGTAATGTGAATAAGATTTGCTGCTATGATGCACAGTAGTGTCCCTTATAAACAGTGCCCAAAGTAGTGCTCCTTTTGCAATGCCCCAAGTAGTAGTGGTACCCCTTTTGCAATGCCCCCCTGTAGTAATGGTGCCCCTTATGCAATACCCCCTGTAGTAGCACCCATTATGCAGTGCCCCCAGTAGTAGTGCCCCTTACACATAAAGACAGACACACAATACTATACTTACCTGAAGCCCCGCTCTTGCACCCGCCGCTGTTCAACTGCTCCGTCCTCTGTGTGTTTGCTCTGGTCACTATGTGAGAGATATCATGACGTCTCTTCCTTCACTCACTGCGGGAGCCGGAAGGCGGAGATCAGGAGTGTACTATAGCCTTCGGCTGCCGCTGCTGGGCGCCCACTGGTAACAAAATCTCAGCTGGCACCCGGCAAATGGAGAAGGCATCGGCAGTGCCTCTCCAGACCGGTGCTTCCCTAACCCTCCCTCCCCGCAGCCTTTACCTAACCACCTCCCCTAGTGCCTAAACCGAACTCTCCCTCCCCGCCGCATGTACCTCAGTCGAGATTATGACAACATCCCTAATAAATAATATACACTGTGTATATTTAAGTAAAAATATTAAATATTTATTATATGAATACACATATACATATTACCTTATTAAATAGATATATTATAAACTTTTAGAATAAAACACTTGCAGAAAAAAAAGTAACGATTTTGCTTCTTCTGTCTTCACTCTTCAATTTCTTGATGCTCCTCTTCGGCTCGACCCCATTTCATTCCCCTCCTGACCAGTTATAAGGGGGGAGGGGAAGATATGGGAGGGAGGCAGGCAGGGGGCGGATTTCCCGCTAGGCAACAAAGGCACCAGCCTAGGGCACGGCGGGACCCAGGGGGCCCGTGGCCAGGGTTGCATGCAGGGCATTACAAGCGGATCGCGAGGTCCGCCGCAAATGGCAGAGGACTCCGGCAGCTATCTAATCGCTGTGCTGACAGCCTGCCGGGCAACATGACACACGAGCGTATGTTTTCACATGCCCGGAGAGAGGAGCCTGCCTCAGCCTGGACCAGAAGTGACAGGAGCCGGAGGACAAGCAGTAAGGTGCATGCAGACTGCTGCTATTCAACTATATAGGATGATGGGGGCCTGCTACTATATGGTGGGAGGAGGAAGGGTGGTCGGCTGCTATGAAATACTGTTTAGGTGATGGGGTCTTGCTCCTATCCCATCCCACCCCTTAATACTTGTTGCTACCCCCAGGGGCCAGAGCCATCTGTGACTGTTGCCTGCTACAATCAGTGAAGGACCCACTGACATAGTGTTTACTCTAGGTCCGGCAGTAGGCCGGGCTCCGGACCTAGAGATAGGGCACTTCTGCAGGCGCCGTAAAGGGGCCTGGACTAAAAAGGGGGCATGTATTTGACGCGTCCCCTTTTCGTCACTACTAGGGGCGTGCCTGGCACTTATGGACATGCCGGGCAGCCCCCAAGCGCTGCAGTGACTGTGAATGGATGCCGGGCTCATTCACCGGCGGTGACGCTGCGCTGCCGTTTTGACCATCTGCGGGACACTGCGACCAGCGAGTGGAGACAGAACCCGCAGGCTGTCTCAGCGGGGTGCCGCTCTGGAGAGCAGGGTGCTTTCTGCACTTCAGAAATAGGGCAGGGTGCGGCGCCCCGCTCAAACAGCCTAGCGGGAATGCTAGATGTATACAGTGAAGGCCATGTGTGTAACAATAAGTATTAAGGGATGGGTGCCACGGCATGCTACAATTAGCAGGGCTGGCTCGAGAGCCGTTTTGGTGTATCGGCCGAACGGGGGCACAGTGCAGCAGCCAGGACATATATGGCGGACCGCTGCTATGCCAATGCCTCCATGTCCGCCAGGATTGGCGACTCTCTTGCAGGCGTCATGGCTGAGCCTACCATTATATAAATTTCTCGTCCAGGCAGCCCTGGGCTCTTCTGTGTAGATCAGATGCGGGCTGTGCATGACACATAGGTCACACTGCCGCACACAGTGCAGATGCCACCAGTGACTAATTGCTGAGGCTGTTGCTGCATGCCGGTGCCACGGTAGGTTGAAGACAAATGAGGGATTGGATGACCGGTCACTGAGCCTATGGGTCACTATGGAGCTCCTCCTGCGACTTACCCTGCAACTCGGGAGGTGAGGTCACTAAGTTTTCTAGGAGGGGTGGGGGAACAAAGAAATAACTTTGTTTTATATATTTATTCTGTGGGGGCAATTTAATTTTTCCTTTGGCGAACAATGTGCATGTGTGTTTTTTTTTTTTACCTGTGGTGGGCAATGGGCCTGATTCAGAGATGTACGCTAACCCGATAGTTAGCGCAGATCTCCGATGGTGAGAGGACTGCGCGTGTGCAGGAGGTGTACTGCGCATGTGCAGCCCTGCGTCTGCGAGTTCGCTCACACAGCCTCACAGCCCCAGCTTGATTGACAGGCTACAGCCTTTGGGAGGCAGAGTGGGGGCGTTCCTGAGCAGTGTTCCCGGAAACGGGGGTGTATCGCCCCTATTTTCCAGGAGGGACGAGGCCAGGGTCTGCGTGGGTGCACGCAGACTTCCTGGCCTCGCAAGCTGCCATGACCCATCCAGGCTGCGGTAAGCTTCAGCTACTGCAGCCTAGCTGAAGGGACAGCGATGGTCGCGACTGTTCCGATGGTGATCCCATGCTGCGACCTTGTGCTCAGACTCTGATGCCATTCTCTGCAGTAGGCTCAGCAGCTCTGCAGGGAGAGCGCCTCTCCAGCCTGGCGTGTCCCTGCAGTGCAGGATCTGCTGAGTGGGTTGTGCTGGCCCTGTGTGAGCCCTAAGCAAAGGCAATCACATCTGCATCTAATATGTAGGTATAAATGTGTGAAATTGCTAGTGTTTGAGATTTGTTAGAAGTGGAGCAACATGGCTCCTCAAGGGACACTTCTGTTCCCTTACCAAGATGGCTGCTGATACCCTAGCTGTGCGTGCATGGTGGCACCATCTTTCTTCACTGTATGAGCGATAGTGGAGGACGGCTGTAACCACTTTATTACTGCTGTTCCAGCGCCTGCACCATTACCCCAGTACATGAGACTGTCACCAGCTTGTGAGCTGCCTAAACCCTCTCCACTTCGTGTTTTGGACAAAACCAGTGCAACAGTGAGTACGGCTGTACACAATAAACCACACATCCTGGTTAAGTTCCACTGGACTAGTTGCCTGGGTTCTTGATACATCCTTAGGTGTGTACACAACTCTGTCAACCTTGTTGGAAATGTGTGTACATCTTTGTGTTCAACCATACTGTGAAATTACTTCATGACTGAATGTGCTGCATGTGAACAAATTCTGTGTTGTCTTGTGGAGCTCAGTGGCTTGTGATATGATGATGGTGCACTTCTTGCAAAGGCACAGCAAATATTTTAGAGGGGTGGTTTGCTAGATCATCACTGACGTCCTAAGCTTTGAAGTGGGCTGGGACAGAGCAACCTGTAGACGTGAGATAACGGAAACTTTCACAGCAGGTTGCAGAAGAGGGGGGGTGGGGGGATGGGGAAGTCTCTGGGTAATGTTTTTGTTTCTACCCCGGTAAAGAGAGTGCATCTTATCGCCTGGGAGTGTAAGGAAAACACAACTTCAGTTTACAGCTATTGTGGGATCATTCTACAACTGCAAAATGTCAATTTGATACTTATCACTGTGATAATACAGTATAACTTGTTATTAGCTTCTGTTTGAGATCAGCTGCTAAAGATCTCCAGACCCCAGTTATCTCTTGGCACACTGGGGGGGAGGGAATGTAGACCTGCAATTGCTGCATGAAGCGTTCATTTCTACTAGAATTTACTATGCACGTTACCCCAATTTTATTTCCCAATATAGTAATTGTGAACAAGGTTATTGGCCAATTTTTTATTTTTTTTACAATACATTTTTGCAGTATAGCAAGACCTGGGACCTCAGCAAGGGGTCTGTTAGATTAGATAAGATTGTCTATAGAAAACTCTGCCCCTTCCTCCTCTCGCATGCAGCTACTGGTAGGAAGCTATACTAGAAGAGATGCACATGTCCCTAGCCTTTCCTCTACGTGTGTAATATTGTACTGGAAGATGGGTCAGACCATGCTAACTGCATACGGTGAAGATAAAATGTACCCCGGCACACTGCCATACTTCTCACATGCCAATTTGGCGCAATATAATACCACAGCCCTGACATCTCCAAACCTATGGGTCTCATTCACAGTTGCACACTATTTGCAAGTAAATTCTAATCCCACAGGAGGCGTCTGAAGGCCAAAGACGCCCACTGCTGGCATCCTAGATCAGACTTCTGCATCTGAAGGCTCAGCCTAAGCTTACTCAGAATGGCCGCCGGATCTCCTTTGCTGGGGCCAGAAAATCTGCGTCAGAACACGCAGACCCTGACCTCAACAATTCTACAAAACGGTCAGTCATCGCTTCCGAGCGGCCTGCTGTGGCCGCCATTGAGAGCGATCACTCAGACACTATCACATGCGCGGTACAGAAACGTACGCAAACAATCGGGATTGCGTACAACTCTGAATCGGGCGCTGTGCCATAATCCATCCAAACCCTACCCCCTGTCTGTTCTGAAATGCCCACTTTGGGTTAAACCCAATCCCATGCTCACCTGCCACAGGTACACGTACTGACAGGCATGTCTGCTGCAGTTATGTGAACACACCATTGCGGCACTTGGCCTATGCTTGCCGTTTCATCAAAGGAGTCGCAAGCGGAATCGGAATCTGCATAGGGATGTATGCGTCTACTTTATTTTTGTGTGTGCACTGTAAATGTATTGTACCCGAAAAATATGGACTGGAGTCCAAAGCTACATCCGCCACAGTATCTTTAAGCCATGGTAGGCACAGATACAGCTTTATACCCCTTTTCCACAAAAAAACCCGCTCCAACCCAGGATTTTGAACATGGTTCAACCTGGGTCAGACCCCATTTACACTGCAACTTTGACCCAGGTTATTCCCGGGTATGCCCTGCAAAACCTATGGATGTCATAAAATGGTCTTTTGCAGGCACACAAAGATAAGGTCATAAAAGGGTGGATGAGGAACTTTTCCACTGATCCACGACCCGGCAATAACCCGAGTTTGCCAGCGAAAAGGCTGCTTGCTGTAAATTCCTGATTCTGTTATCTGGTTATGCACAACATTTTATACAGTGTTTTTTGATTTTTTACATTCAAATCTTGTGTCACATGTCTTAAGCGCCAAAGCTGACGACTGCAGGGATCTCCTGGTTGTAAAGCTGATAACCACTTTCTCCTAGAAGTTTATTAGGAGTGAAAATATTTGTGGTTTTTATTTCAGTGTGGTGCAATCTTTATCCTAGAAAACCTAAGGATACCGCTCTAGAAACCTCTAAACTTTCTTCAAAGTGAAACTTGATTTTGCAATGCTTGTCCTCGGTGACCTTACACTGGCCCGTTCTTAGCCTCGCGAGGAGGAATACTGGCTTAACCCGAACCCTAATTACAGCCTAAAATTAAACTACCCTAACCGCAGCCTAACCCTAACTGTTGCCTAATTGCATTCAAATGTCGACATTTTCAGCTGGTCAATGTTTTGTCGACATCTATCTGTTGACCTTTTAAACCAGTCGACACTTTGCCCATTCTGAATGTTGACTTAGAACCCTGTTGGCTCCCTACCTCATAGGTTCTCAAGCTCTGTCCTCAGGACCCCAAACAGTGCATGTTTTCCAGGTCTCCTCACAGAATTGCAAGTGAAATAATTAGTTCCACCTGTGGATCTTTCATAATGTCAGTGAGTAATGAGTACACCTGTGCACCTGCTGGGTGACCTGCAAAACATGAAGTGTGTGGGGTCCTGAGGACAGCGTTTGGGAACCACTGCCCTACCTTATCCCATCCCATATACTCCATATCCCATGTATATTCACACGGCAATATAGGGAACGTTCGGCATGTATACTGGTGAATGTTGTGACATTTATTCTTGCCATGCTTGCTGATAGGGTTAATGAAGTATGCTGCAGACGTATAAAGCGTGAGGGCGCCAGGCTTGCTCTGTTACAGGAATGAGAATGGGAGAATCTGTAAGATTGTACATCATTAGACGATTATCCCTCTCTAATCACCAGAGTGCTGATCAATGGGAGGTAGTGTGATGCAGGGAGGGCGGGCTGACAGCCTCGGTGATTACACAGCGTTAACTAGATCCTGGCTCTATTCGTAGTGCTAGAAGTGCAGGAATTCCGATCACACACGTGTGGCGTGTCTTCTGGTGCCTCCATGTAATTTCATATTCTTGTGAAGTCATTGACATTCCCGTTTAGGGCTGCTAAGGGGGGTGGTTTGGCAGGTTCTCTACACCCCAGCTAGACGGCTCACTAACAAAGTGACAGGACGTGGGAGGGTGGGGCAGCATGGCAACAATACAGACATAATTCTCTTTTTTGTTTTTGTAAGTAAACATGTGCTTTTAATATATTTATATGATGATTTATCTTAGAGAGAGAAAAAAGCCTTTAACCCCTCAGTGACATTTGTTGAAGAAATATATTATCGTTTATTTATATGGCGCCACAAGTGTTCCGCAGCGCCTTATAAAGTACATGACCAAAAAAGTGACTTACAGAACGATACAATACAGGACATGGATAATATACATTGCTACATTAGCGACCATAACACCCAGATAAGCAGCAGAGCGTAAGCACCAAGTGTTAGGTGTCCTAGTGGTGAGTAAGAAGTAGATGAAAATAAAGTAAGGAGAAGCACAAGAGGGTAGAGGGCCCTGCTCGTAAGACGTTATATCCTAAAGGGTATTGAGTGTATGTATATGTAAAATATGTACTTTATATGTGTGCGTATATAAATGTGTCCTTTTATACATGTTTGCTGCAGTTGTGCCAAAAAGCCTCTCTCGGTGTGCCAGGTCCTGCAAGACTGGTAGCGCCGGACGTCCTTTTTTTTTCTTTTTTTCTTTTGCCGGAGATGCATCCAAGTCATAATGTGATGCAACTAGGACGCACCAGAAGACTCTGCTGATTAACTTTATAGGCGACACTATCTGTGAGTCTCTGAATCTGTATACAAAGTGTTACAATGTAGCTGTGTGTGTATGTATATATAATATGTATATGTATGTGTGGTATATATATGTGTGTATGTATATATATATATATGTATACACACATATATATAAAAAAGGGGGACTCTATCGTGCAAGAATTGGTTTTATTTATAGTGCATAGAGATATTATTTTTGTATCGAGATAATATGCTCGTACCAGTTATAATTCGCCTTGTGGGCTGGACACCACTTGACATTTACTGCACACTACACTGGCAATGCTCCATCTCACCAGTCCCCATCCCCCCCCTGACCTGCACACTGCACCATAAGCCAGCTCACCAGCCGCGTCAGGTAGGAACACCGGAGCTCCACGCCACGAGGAGGACGCCAAGGGGTGTATACACAGTCATTCAGGCCACGGCCTTACGCCTTTCATATTCCACTTCCACTTCAGAGGGCTGCATATCCAGCCCACGGTGCTAATTACTCTGGCACGGACATATAATCACGATACCTGGAGATAGTGTTTTTAAAAAAAAATAAAAAAAATTTTATGTCCTTAAATAAAACAGATTCATGCATGTTAGAGCGCCCCCTTTTTCTTTTTCATTTTTACAGATACTCTCTGTCCCGTGAATCCGTTGATTAAAAAAAAAAAAAATTACTAAACCGGGAATTATCTGAGAGACTGGGAAACATTCTATGTGAACCGTTGCATGATATATAGGTGCTTTATATATAATGGATGATGATGGTAATTCTCAGACTACAGCTGCGAGGCACCTGTGGGAGAATACATGGGAATGGGTATCGTGTGCATGTTTGAAGCACGTTGTGTCCTAATTCTCGGCCACTAGAGAGAGTCACACCAGGGTGTGCAGACTGACGCCTTCTCCTACCTGCACAGTCCCCGTGTTCTGCCTGGGGCATTGCTTACATCTCGCACAAATTACACGCAGATGTGGATAAGCATCAGGGACCACACAGGCGTCATTGCTGTCGATGGCACTAGACAAATAGACTGGATCTGCCTGAACATGCTCCACAGTACAGTCCAATGTCGGAGAGATTGTAATCTGCCAATCGCTGCTAGGGTGCGGATTAAATAGATGGACAGTATAGAGGTTGACAGTGTCTAGATAGATGCCAGGGGCCAAATGTAATAGGGTGAGCGTTTAGAAAATGTGAGAGTTTAGCAGTAAATCTCTCGCACTACTAATACATTGATCGACTTGTATTTTCAATACAGGAAACACCTGGTTGAGAGTTTAAATTTTGAGTCTGGAAAACATGTGAGTTTGTATGTTCTGTGACTTTATTACATTGGCTGAGTTTTTAAAAATATGATTGTGTTCTCTCACATTTTCTAAACTCTCACCCTATTACGTTTGGCCCCAGATGTTAGACAGTCAGTAGGTTGACAGGGACAAAAGGTCGACACAAAATGTAGACCTGTAAGAAGTTTGACATGTACATATGGTCAAAAGACCAACATGAACATTGTCATCACAAAAATGGTCAACACATTTTTATTTTTTATTTAGCCCTAATCTTAACCCTCCCCTTGATACAGTCTAGTGCCTAACCCTCCCTCTTGGTGTCTAACCCTAACTGTCGGGGTAGGGGCCTGACCCTAACCGACCCTTCTAGTGCCTAACCCTCCCTCCCTGGTGCCTAACCATAACTGTCAGGGTAAATGCCTAAGCCTAACAAAAAAATATCATGTCGACAGTTTTCTTGTTGACCTTTTGACCCTATCGACCATTTGTACCTGTCTACTTTCTTGCATGTTTACCTTTAGTGTGTGTCGACCTTTTGTCCCTGTTGACTGTCTAAAAGTGCCCACACACATACCAACTTGCTCCCAATCAGCCGATGTACACGATTTCCCCTGAACTCTCCCCAGGCAGTCGTGGTCACGATTTGGAGTTAAAAATGTCCAATCAGAGTTAAGATCTATCGTGCAGCCAATGCATTGTATCCCAGATTAGCTAATCTGCCCTACAGCACGGCAGATCTGAAGATGCTAGGTACGACGAGCGGGGACGCGCATCGGCATCGTGATCAAGAGTAGAAACTCTCGATTTGGCCATTTTTTTACATGATCTGTCGTCACGATTCGTCGAAATGGGCCAAATTGGATGAAAAGTCGGTATGTGTGTTGGCACCTTAACATCTGGTGTCTATCTAGACATTGTCGACCCTTTTACTGTTTACAGTATATATAATCCGGAACCCTCGCCTGCTATATGTTGGTGCGTTTTGTGTGCAGATATACAGTATGTATCTGTCTATACTGCAGGTAAAGGCAATCAGTCTGCCGGTTTCTGCTGTGGAATTACTAATCCCAGCTAGGTATATGATGGTGCGTACACACTGGGCGATAAAGTGGACGACTGAACGATAACGATTTATCGTCCATTTTTAACCCCAAAAAGATGAACGATGACGACGACGCGCGTTCCCGCGGGTCATTCGTCATCATCGTTCATCGGGCTGACATGCAGGCCAACCTGACGATCTCGTCAGGTTGCTGCATGTCAGGGAATGGGGGAGAGAGCCCGGCGCTGAACGATATCGTTAATGATATCGTTCAGCGGCTGTGCTCAATGTCATGAACGACATTGAGCACAGCCTGCCGGGGACAACACTACACGATATCGCTCAGGGAGCATATAGTGTAGTGTACCCACCATGAGACTATGTATAATGCTGTGTGACAGTACACTGGCTGTGTGAATATTGTGCAGTTTAATGAAACTCTTTACAATTTTTCCTTGTTTACTGAAGGGTGGAGGACGTCATAGCATGTTGGGAGCAGGGAGAGGAGAGTAGTCTTAAGGCCCTTATGTAATACATATACAATATGTGGTTCTTATTCTATAATATAGATGTCGTAGCTTACGGTGCAAAAGGCTCCCTGCTATAAGATGAGCATACATTCCTAAAGCAGACACTTTGCTTGTCAATGCTAAGCAAGTGCCCCATCTTTTTCTTCGTGGTCTGATGGACGCTGCTGTGCTGCGTTTAGGGGCCATGTAATTTTGTGCTATCCCATATCTACATACCCCCCTAAACTCAGCCCTGGGTATTTTGCTGCGCTGCATTTGCTCCCGCGACCCATAGGATTGCATGGCGCAAACGCTGCCGCAGCTGGCTTAGCGAGTCGCATGGCGCAATGTGTGCGCCCATTTGCCATCACAGCGACAAAAGTTGGAAGAGCACACATCTGTAGCAAATATCGCACGGCGCAATGTCAAAAAAGTGAGCGAGGAGTGTCTGGTGACGGTCTGGAAGATGGCGATTTGTCAGCGTAATCAAATAATATTTTGGATCTTTATATTAAGAGTAGTTTTAAGTACTAAGGAAAACAATAGCCGTGAGCCTCATGGGACAGGAAACTACTGTACAATGAGAATGTGCTTTTACTAGTGAAAGAAGTTATTCATCATCTCTGACTTCCTGCGGAAGATATTCTAGTATCTAACAGTGTAACCTGGTAGGATGGGCTGGGGGGGTGGTACGATCTGGCCGTTTCGGGGTGGGGGGTGGGATTTTGTCCCCGTGGTGCTCTGATCATGGCTGCAGCTTCCCACTCATGAGATGTAATTAGGCCTCATAGGCAACGGCCATTATTTAGGCCTGATTGTTCCTTTTGATAGATGCCTCTCGCATACAGCTCAGTGTACTGCATTATTGGAGTCAGCTGACCACGCCAGCCAACGTATCTTGGAAAGACGGAAGATGAATCTTTGTTTCGTGTTGCCACCCACCCACCTTTTTTTTTTTTTTTTTTTCCCCCTCCCCTTTGATTTTAAAAGGACTCTCTCTGCTGCTGTGTGAAAATCTGGTTTAATTTGTGATCCATTGTTCTATATACAGTAGATATAAATTTCAAAATGTTAAATATATTTTAATTTATTTGTAAATTGTTACTGACCCACAACTGTGCTAATGGGATATAATGTAATGTACGTGTGCGTTAAACAATTATTGGGGAGATTTTATCAAAGCTTGGCGAGAGAGGAAGCACCAACCAATCAGCTCCTAACTGTCATTTTTTAAATGCAGCCTGTAACATGACCGAAGCTGATCGGGTTGGTACTTTGTCTCTCGCCAAGTTTTGATACCTTTCCCCCTAAAGCAGCTAAGTTACATAGCTACAGATGTGTCCTCCTACATCTAGCCTCCTTGAGCATTAAACAGCCTTTCTAGTTGCGCCATGCCGTGGCGTGACACTGTAGCGTTGAGCGTCTTTTTTTTTTTTTTTTTTTGTGCAACTTTTTATCTGCAAATGCATCTTATTCACACAGCGATGTGAGATGTGAATAGTTGGCACAAGCAGCTTCTGCTGATTTTAAAATATGCGGGTTTATCTGCATGCGAAATGCTACTTTGGTGTCAGCGTCTGTAACACTGTAATGTAGTGTCTCGTATTACAGGTACACCCGCAGTCACACACAGAACACAGGCTTGCTACATATCATTGTAATCAGCAGAAGCCGCTTGTGCGCGTCCTATTTCCATCGCTTTTCACATAAGATGCATTTGAAGGTAAAAAGTCGCACAAAAAGACACTTGGCACTACAGAGTCAGACGGATCTCCCGCGTTGTGTAGCTTGTTTTTAGACATAATTTGACCTTATTTGAAGATTTAGGGGCTGAGGGGTCTATTTACTAAGCTATTAGTAGATAGAGAGGAGCTGATTGGCTGGTACCTTACCTCAGTTCACTTTAACTCCTAAATAGACCCCTGATTCAACTAAGCTCCAGGTCCTGTTAAGGTCTCTCACAGTGCGTCACCTTATGGAAAAAATGAAGGTAATCTGTACCACAGTGTGCGCCAAGGCTGTGAGGCTATAGAACGGGACCTTGCGGTTAATTGAGCCTGCCTCATATACCCCTTTTACACCAGAGCAAAAACCTGGTTTATTGCTGGGTCTATCCAGGTTGCAGCTCAGTGTAATAGGGTCCCTGAAAAATAACCCGGGTCAAGTAACCCGGCAATCCAACCCAGGTAACTAGCAGGGTCCGACCCAGGATGGACCTTGGTAGTGGTGCAGTGTAAACTGCACAACCTGGGTTATCCGGCCTGGGACATGGCTAAAATGAGCTGATTGGTGGTTGTGGAGGAGTCACCTCCCACTTTTTATGATCTCACAAGTTTTTAGCAGGGCAGACCCAGGTTCAGTGTGAACGGTGCTGACCTGAGAATAACCCATATGGATGGTGCTGTGTAAATGGTGTCTGACCTGGGTTGGAACCATGTCTGAAAACCCAGGTCGGACCCGGGTTTTTGGTGGAAAAGAGGTAATACTGTACAAGTACAGTATAGATCAAAATGTAATTAGCCACGTTTTGTATTCTTTGATACCCTACCAATCCACCTCTTGAATTTGTTAAAATTTTTATGATTCTGTGGGATATTGGAAAGGGGACATTGAAATGTATTCTTTATTTATTTGACACAGCAATATTATGTAACTTGGACCCTTTATTGTAAAGTAAGTATGTACAGCAAAGTATAAAGCGCCTCTGGTCATTAGGGAGTTAAGAAGAAAATATATCACATCCTGCCACATACATCCAATTGTTACCTAGTATTTACCATCATGCGCGTTGGTTCCAGTCTGTTAACAATTGTACTTAAATGGTCTATAATGAAGGAAATAATAATTTTTGCACTTGTAAAAAAAAATTATATTATATATTCAGACAAGTGTGAAACTTTTTTTTGATCACTTGATCCAATGCCTGCTAAACTACTATAGCTTCTTAATTTTCTCCCTTGCAAAGGGTTAAAAATCCAGGAAGTAATGCTGTCCGGAAATGTAAAGATTCCACATGACAAGTGTGTGCATATTTACACTTGCTGGCACCTATGAATGGTATATCATGATTTACTCTAGGTCATAGATCTGTTTCTGAATTAAAGCTACGTAGAGTCAACATCCGTAACATTGCTTTACAAAATGTATGTATCTGCCTGTGTGTTTTTTTTTATTTTGTTGTTGTGGGTTTGTGTTATTTATTAGTTTTTTTTTTTTTTTTTTTTTCCTTTTCTCCCTCCCACTCTGCTTTCACTTAGCATTCCTAGTGAGAAACCTAAAAATGTGCTTGTGGAAGGAGAGCTCTCCTCCCCTTCTGCCTGCCTCTCCCACTTGCTCAGACAGTCGCATTTGCACTGGATGTGTGTGTGTGTGTGTCCCTGCATGTGTGCATGCGCCTCTGTCTCTTACTTCTGGGAAAAATTGAAGTGGCGGCCATATGCTTGGGATTAATTTTCCATATCTCACTCATTTTTAGAGAGGCCGGACACACACCTCAATGGGAAGTTCTCACTTGCTAAACAAGGGTTTGCCTCTAGGTAATGCTATTTAAACATTAAAACTAATATATTTTTGTTCTAATTTTTTATTTTGTTTTTTTGTTTGTTTACGTCATTTTATATATACTTTTTTTTATTTTTTATTTTTTTTATTGTGTGAGCTAGCCATGGGGATGTTGGCTCCTCCGTATGGACATCCCATCCCCCCTGCCTCACTCTCCCTGACTTGATTCCTTTCTGGCTTTGTGTGTGTGTGCGAGTCAATAAGAGAGAGGGAGCATTTTCCCCCTGCAGAATAAAATGTTTATTTATATCCCAACTATGCTGATGGAGCATTATGCCATGCAATCACAAGGCAACGGTGGCTGGGAAAGCACTGTCCCCTGTCTGATTTTATTTTATTTTTTTAATTTTTTCCCTATTGGAATGAAAAAAATGCCCTAGTCTGTTCATTTCTCACCTTTCCTGCTGGGTGTAAATGGATTAACCTGTACGCTGGAATCTCTGTTTTCAGAGCTTTAAAACTTGCCTTTTGAATGCTTTCTTTTAGTGTGGATTGCAGGTAACGCTTATTGTGGTTTTGTTTTGAAAAAGATAAAAAAAAAAAAAAATTGTGCAGTTTATGAACTTGTTTAATTGCTATGATTGTCAGATTGTCAACAGTCTGGGTGGGCAGGCTTTAACTTCTTCTCTCGGGCAGAGCTTTTCAGCAAAGACATTGCCGCTGTCAACCCCTTTATGCCATTCTGTCTGGTAGTGGACAGGGTTAAATTTCAGTGTGTTTTTTTTTTTTTCTCTTCTGCTGCCACTGACACATGTTGGTTTCTGAGTCGAACAGGCAGATTTTCTTTGCAGGCAGAAAAGGGAACTAGCATTCTGTCTCCTTCTCCCACTACCCCCTTCCCCTCCCTCCTCTTCCCCCCCCCCCCCACCCCCCACCCCCTTGGCAGTACACCACATTGAGTTGAGATCATAATCCCGGCAAAAGAAATAAAAAAAAATAGAAGCTTGTGCGGCTATGGGATTTTTAAGAACTTTCCAAGAGAGGAAATAAAATCTGTTCTGGTGAGGAGAAAAATACTGCTAGGATCAGCAAAAAAAAAACAATAAAATAACCTAGGACTGCAGCAGCTGACGCTGGGAGAGTAAATGACCGTAACATTTCCAGAATTCCTCCTTCAATGCTAAATTTTCCTACGGAATTTTGTCATTTAAAAAAAATAAAATAAAAAAATATATATTTTTTGAGATTTTTACGGAGCTCGATGGATACAGTTCAACCTCCCATCGGATCATCATGTCCCGCGGTGACTAAGATGAGCTGTTTTCTACGATAAGATCTGGGGGAACGTGTTGCTATTACAAAGCAGGATATACATATATATATTTTTATTATTTTTGCTCTTGTTTTTTTTTGTCGCAAGAAAACACTTAAGGCCTGTCATCTCTGCTTGGGGCCCCTCGGACATCGAGCGGAAATTTATTATTTTTTTCTTCTTGGCTGTAAGACATAACCCGTGGTTTTGAAGCTCTTCGGAAGGAAATCGCCTCTAGTGGCGTTAGGTGCTTAGAATGCACGCCTGGAACTTTTTCCCTTTGGCGGCTGAAAAATGTAAGTTACACTACAACCTACTATTCCAGGGGTGTAATGCATTAACCCTTCTGTCGCTGGGCAGTGTTTGGGCACATGATGACAAACTATGTTTTAAAGCCTGTAAGTAAGCGATATGTTGTGTAGCAAGCTGTGGATAGCAATTTTGATTTTTTAATTCAATGACTGCTTAGCCTCCACGATTAAATATATATTTAATCTCATATTATATAATATTCGTAGCTTTACCTGGTGACTGGATGTGAGCTTGGTGGTTCTGAACTTTAACACTAATAATTTACAGAAATAAACCAATCTGTGTGGGGCTTATATTTTTCTAAGGATGTATATTAAAATGATTTATTACAAAAAAATAAAATAAAAAAATAAAAAATATAAATATAATTTAAAAAAAAAAATCTGTTTTTATTAAGGCGATAATTGAGCTATGCCTATGAAAACTGTAACGTTCTGGGTCAAGTTTGACAGGTGGCCTGTACTGGTTTGCAGTTAATAAGACAGGAAATGGAGGGATGAATACTTTCTTTTGTAGTCGGAAGCCGTTTTTTGGAACGTTGAGAATCCAGTGCATTCATTAGTGATTTTTTGTTTTGTCCCAAGGCAGGCACAATGGCTAATGCTAAAGACAGTCTTCACTCAGACAAAGCCTACTGGGTATAGAGAGGTCCAGGGCTCCCTTCGGTCTGTTATATAGGAGTCTGTTGATTCTGGTTGTCAAACCAGTTCCATGTGTAATGTCGAAGATAAATAGGATTCAGTTACCCAGAATGCCGTGTCTGTGCTGTCAATGTTGAGTTGTCGATCCCTGTAAACAAATAGCTGCTCTTTACATTGCAAATGCATTCGAAGAACCTTTCTGTGCGTTGTCTTAATTTTTCAATCTCATTTGCATAATGTGAAGATGACTTTTTTTTTTTTTTTTTCGTTCTTGTCGTGTTGGTGAACCGTTCAGCAGGAAAAATGCTTTGTTATGCAATTACTGTGTTCATCTGTTAAATTAACGTAGAGTTCACTGTCCCTATTGAATCCGCTTATCTACGCTGCATTTTCTTAATGGCCTCTGTCCGTGGTTTCTGAGCAACAGCGTACGGCGGTTAATGTGCCATATATTGCATTGCAGTGCGCACTATATCAGTGTGTTGCTGCGCACATTGTTCACGGACTCAAAGTGCATTTTTGGTTTCATTTCAATGCCTGTGTCAGCAAATTGATGGTCATAATTGGGTACAGGACTGTTCTTATTAACTGTGTTCCAAATGAAATAGCGAGGGTGGCGGAATGAGGCAGGCGATAACCTTTTATAGTACACCTCCTCCTCCCTCCACCCCCTGTTTCAGAGGATGCTCACACTGCAGGGCATATTGCAGACCTACAGGGTTATGTGCGGATCACAGGTAATGAACGACTTGCAGAAGTTAAGTGTCTCATTGTGCGCCTAGTCCTCCCGACTCTCGTGTTGTCTTAGTAAGTATTGTTGGCATGGCTATTGTAAATAGACTAGGCCAGGTAGTTGAAGATTAACTACAAATTATTTATTACCAAAAATGGAGGATTATTTATTTTTTTTTTTTTAATGCAAAGATTTCTTGTGTATTTAACTTTTTCACACCTGTTTAGGGAATGGCGGCTGCCATTTCCCTAGTTGCGGAATGGGCCAAAGCTAATGGAAAATTTCTTACGTCATTGAACACATGGCTTAGTGGGATTGACCACGCTTGATATTCTTCTGACTCTATAGGGGGGGCAACTCAACCAGAAGCCATGGCTGCAAAATGTGGGAAAAATGGTTTCGTACCGTCGCCTTGCGCCGATCAACATTGCACATTTTCCCCTCGCTCTCCAATGTGCGATGTTGGGGTATCATAATGTTCAAAGATGTGCACAACTGTACCCTGGTGTGCCCCCATAATATTGTGTTCTATATATTTTCTCAGTGATAGGCAACCACCAAATGGCCTTGCATTATCTGTAATAAGTGAGATAATGTATGTAATCTATATGTTACACCATGAACAAATCTGACAATAGAGCAGGAAGGAGCTGGGGGCTGCAGGAGGGGCCACTTGGAGTCCTAGTGCCGTCTGTTGCCTGTCACCAATGTATACAATTTGGCATTCTAATATGGTGGTTTAGTTCTATGATATACATTTTGTTCTATAAATGATATACATTTTGTTCTTAACTCGATGTTTTTGTTTTGTTTTTTGTTCGTGATCTGGATACTGTACATAGGGTCACTTCACTGTTGAGCTGCTGCAAACGTCACAACTATTGAAAAGCAGAGACATTACAAAAGGCAGATCAGTAAAACCTGGGGCTTGAAATTTGGGACAGTTTTACTATGCACCCAGCCTGTAGGAGCCGTCGTGTCCTCATCCGCCATCGAAGAAGTTTCTCAGCTCATCCCATTTCGAAAGCTGATTATGACGTCTAAGACGCAGCTGTCACTAAACCATTTAATGAACCGGCTTCCGTGTCTCTGCCCTAAACTAACGGAAATACTTTCTTACAAGCTGTCAGTTGCAGAACTGCAGCGATATCCTTTTTCTTCCTTTTTTCTTTTTCTTTTTTTTTTTTTTTTTTCCTCCTTCGTTCTTCAAAACAAACTGAAGACAAGTCTGTGTATTATTCCTTTGTGAGTTATCGAGGCTGACTGTTGAAAGGGAAGACTATGTCCATTATCACTGCTGAGAATATTCAGGGATTCATCTCCCAAAGGGCCTTTCGGCATCTCACCAGTGGATAAGGATATTGTGTGAACGATGCTGCTTCATCCTTATTTAGAATGGAAAGTAGCGCAGGGAATAGCAGTGTGACCTTGGGAATAGCAGTCTCCCAGCCAGGTGGGCCTGTCTTGATTCGTAGTGTTTGCTGTGCCGATGCTACTGTGCCTCTAAACTAGAGGTGGGCAGTAAGTGGTCCCCTCAGCTGTTGTAGAACTGCACATCCCAGCATGCTCTGCCACAGTTTTGCTATTTGACCATGTTAAAACTGTTGCAATGCATGCTGGGATTTGTAGTTCAACAACAGCTCTGGAGGAACGCTCATTGCCATTCCTGCGTCTAAACACTATGGGGCTTTATGTGAACACCGATATTTTAGAGGTGTTTGTTCATTAATTTGACTTGTGAAATATAACATAATGTCTGATCGGGGGGCCCCTCAGCATTCACTGTAACCCGGGTAAATGTAAGCGCTTTGCAAGCAGCTGGCTCCTGTTTACAGCAACAATGAATTTTTACACCTAGAATTGCCTTAGGTGACAATTAGAGAGAGGCAGCTATAAATATCAACCTATATAACCACGACTGGCTCTATATACACACACACCCCCTTCCCCAGAGCTGCTTCTTTAGCCTGTGGGAAATACTGGACTGCACAGGAGTGACTGAGACCAAAAATTACTGTTTTATCAATCGTATCTTCCATTTTGCTGCTTATGAAGGCTCGGGCATGGGTAACCTTTTTGGTCTCCTTTTGTTATTCATGCACTGGAATACAGGACTCCACGAAGATTCTCTGTGCAGAGCTGGCTGTAATGTAGCATTCTGATGCGGAACTTCTGCTCTGCGCTATGCATTATTGTACAATGTGGTAGATGTTGGTTAACACAGCATGCTAAAATAGCGGGGTGCCTTAACTGCAGTGTGCGCGGTTTTTGGGTGCCTTAACTGGCACTATCACGGGAGAAGCCGCTTTACGTGACTAATCACTCGCATTTTAGGTGCGAGAATGAGGCCTTCGCAACCGGCCTGAAGCTGGTAGTGCAAACCATTCGATTGTTCCTGTCACTTTTAGACTTTATATTGGTAAATAAAGTGTTGGATTGGGGGAGAGGGTGGCAGAGGGTTTGGCACATTATGACCAGCTCTGGGCATGATGTCCTTCCTTTTTTGTGTAGGTCCAATTTTTTTTTTAGAGATCCCTCTGGAGCAAAATGATGGTGTGGGGAATATGGTTTTAAAATAACTCCAGCCCATTATACAATCGCCAGCCTGAACCATTGACCTAAGTCGGGATGGATCAATATAGTCATGTTTAGGCCAAATATGACCCTTAAATTTGCATGTCATAGCGGAAGCCAGGACTTTGTCAGACCAGGTGACTTTTATCCATTCTTCAACTGAAATTTTGGTGGGTTCGGTGCCCACTGTGGACTATGGCCCTCATTCAGACCCGGTTGCAAGTGCTGAGCGCTCGCAACCGTGTTGATGTTAAGGCCCTGCACACGCGCAATGTTGATCGACAGCTCACCCCGTTTTGTAGGCGGGGCGGTGGGGTGGCTACACAAATGGAGGCGTTCCTAACGGAACGCCTGCCATTTTGTGGGCGGCCGCACTGACATCAGCAGTGATGTCAGTGGGGAGCTTCCTGCTCGATCAGAGCAGGAAGCTCCCTGGGGCTTGCGGTTCCCGAGACCCAACCTTAGGGTCTCGTCGCAAGTCAAGACCATCGCGACCATCAACCTGGTCAGTCGCTAAAGCTGTGGGTGGTAACCCACAGCTTAGCTAGCGACCAGGAGGCCGCACTTGAAACGTGAAGTGGCCGCCCTCCTTCAGAGAGAACGCTCGCTTCTTGTGACCGCCTGTGAATGAGGGCCTATGTTTCTTGTTCTTAGCTGACCGAGTGGAACCCTGTGTGGTCTTCTCCTGCTGTAGATTAGACACTTCAAAGTTCAGTGTACTATCCGATCAGATGCCCTCCGGCATACCTCTGTGGTAATATGTCACCTTGAGCCAGTCTGGCCTCAGAACTTTCTCATTAACCAGGCATTGTTACCCATGAAACTGATTATTATTTTTTTTTTTTATGTGGGGATGGGATTTGGTTGTACACCGTATTTAGTAAACTCTAGTGACTATTATGCCTGACAATCCCAGGAGGCCAGCAGTTTCTAAGACACCCTAACCACTCTGTCTCGCACAACAATCATTCCGTGGTCAGTCACTCCAATTGCATTTTTTTCCCCCATTTTGGTGTATGGCATGTACAACAACTGAACCTCTTTACCATGTCTGCATGCTTTTTAGTTAGATAGTTGCTGCCATGTTTGCTGCGTGTATATTGACAATACACCATTTTGTTCGTTGTTTTTCTTTTTTAATTCTGTTTTTGCCAGAAGATGTACATTGTCTCTTGTATTCTGCCTTTTGCTGTCTCTATTTTTTGCTTGGTTCTCTCATGACTAATCACAGCCCAAGATCTATCTAGCATAGGAGCAGAGCTCTGTATTTTACTCTCTGCCAAGGATGACTTGTTGGAGAGGCCAGGGGTGGAGTAGATGTCCTCTTCTGTCACTCTGCATCTGGATGAAACCATTTCCTGCATGCTTGCAGATATCCATGTTAACCCTCTTGCTTGCTGGGGTTCCTGTAAGAGCCCTGCACTGTGAATAATGCTGAATGAATGCAGGACTGTATTCGCAATGAAAAGTACATTTGTTATAGAATTGTTCGAGTGTAACTTTTCCCTCTCTCTCTCCAGTTCTGCAATTAATCTACTGCATAAACTTGTAACCTGGGGTTCTTTCATTTACAAAGTTATTTGTATAATCCTGAAAACCTGTTTCTCTGCTGTACATCGCATTCCTGCTTGTATAGTATGGAGTCAATGTGGAATTCTCTTATTGTAGACACAGCCTATAAATTTCCCACTGACTAATTGCGTCATAGTCAGCTGACTTGATTTAAAGTCTGCAGTCCGGTCACATGATTGCTCTAGTACGTGAATACAGTCTTAAGGAACTTGTGAGAAATTCATCCATCCACATTACTTGTAGTAAGGTTACTATGCTGCTATAATAAAACCAAGTTGTCACATTGGGGATGTAGTCATAATCCAGGCCCGGCAGGATGCCAGGGCTCAGAATGCCAGCGCTGGAATCCCGACACCCGGCAGAATCCCGGTGCCGGCATCACAAAGATAAGTTGGTGGGTTAGGGGGAGGGTTAGACACTAGTGGGGGAGGGTTAGGGTTAGGTACTAGTGTGGGAGGGATAGGGTTAAGCAATAGTGGGGGAGGGTTAGGGTTAGGCACTGGTGGGGGAGGGTTAGGGTTAGGCACTGGTGGGGGAGGGTTAGGTTTATGGTGCTGGAAGGGTTAGGCACTAGTGGGGGCAGGGTTTATGCACTGGGGAGGCAGGGTTAGGCACTAGTGGGGGCAGGGTTATGTTGATGGCGCTGGAAGGGTTAGGGTTATGCACTGGGGGGAGGGTTATGCACTGGGTGGGGGAGGGTTAATGGTAGGGTTAGGATACCTACTGACAGGTGTCCTAACCCTGTGAGGATGCCAGCATCAGGATTCTGATGGCTGGCATCAGGTACCCAGCCCATAACATTGAGGACAACTCTTTCTTTTACCAATCTGCAGCAGACTTTTGAGATGCTGCTAGGAGGAACATCTAATGTAAGTGTGGAAACTTCCTGCTAGTAACCAATTGTTCCAATTTAATGCAAAAAATTGTCCTGGGGTTTGTTTGCTGTTTTTCAAGCAATTCTCTTGTGTCCACTTCTTTAAATATGCTACTTCATTAGACCTTTTTATTTTCTTACAGTAATTATTAAAAGGGATATAGACTAGATATTTTCATCAATTTACAGCTGGTTTCTGTATTAGAAGGATCTCTCTCTCTGAGCCAGCAGAGCGTGACTGACGGGCTTGCAGACTTCCTTAGAGTTTCTCTGGGACTGGTGGATTAATACACAGGCCGGATCAATATCGCAGCATCTGTGACATTTCAGCCTTCTGACTTGTATGCGTTTCAGTTCAGATGGTGTCCTAAAAGTATATCTGTGTATAGGAGTATGTATAGTTTTTAACTGTATCCATATGTAGTGTATGTATATTGAGTAAATATACACATTATGGATCACAATTCATTGAAAAATTATTTTTTTCTGTTCCCATTTAAATGTTATAGCGGTTTATGCATAGCGCATCCTGTGGTCTGAATGAAATACGCACCGACTTGTTGTTTAAAACGTTGCAAACTTTTCCATGTAGGAAGATCTGCCAACGGTTTGTCGATGCCATCTAAACTGGTTTGTGCTTTGCTGAGGGCATTTTGTTACATAATAGTCCTTAATCTGAAGATGTTTGAATGTGATGTGACCACTGAGTTTCTGCTGCAATCTTCTGCCCGCAAGCGAGAACTCTTACCCCAATTTTTAGAAAAACTACCAGTACAGAAATGTTTCCTTGCTAACCTCTTTGTTACTGGTCTATCTTCACAAATGTATTTATAATGGCTGTCCTCACTGCAAAGGCTTGTCATGGATCTTATAGTATAGCATGTATATAATGTAGGATGGGGTGTCACAGTGGTTAGCATTGCTGCCTCTCAGCACTGAGGTCATGATTTTCATTCCCGGTCATGGCCCATCTCTGTGGAGTTTGTATGTTCTCCTCGTGTTTGTGTAGGCTTCCTCCCACACTCCAAAAAAAACATAGTTGTAAGTTATTTGGCTTCTGTACAAAAAAATAAAATAATAATAATAATTTGACCATCGTGTGTATGTGCGTCCATGTGGTAGAGGATATGGATTGTAAGCTCCACTGGGGCAGGAACTGATGTGAATGATGGAAGTTTTCTCTGTAAAGCTCTGCATAATGCGTACGCTACATAAATTACTCTTTAATACATAAATACCTACCAAGTGACCAGATTAGGTGAGAGAGTCCGGTACCGATGGCTCTGTTCTGTCTTTCTGATTGGGATTGCATAGTGCCGATTGCCCCGGGCAGTTATGGGTCTATGTACTAAGCCTGGGGGGGAGAGAGTACCAACCACTCAGCTACTACGGTCACTTTACAGGTTGTGTTTGAAACATGACAGGAGCTGTTTGGTTGGTACTTTGTCTCCATCCACTCTATATCTCTCCAAGCCTAAGTACATAGACCTCTTAAGGCGGGTACACACTAAGGCGATATAGCTGCTGATCGAGTGATCTGCAGATGACGGTCGTTCATATACACTGAACGACCATTATCTGCATGATGCAGCGAGTAGGGGGTGTGTCCCGTCCCCCTCTCCGCGGCTGCCGTGTGTGTACGATCGACTGTTCGTCCGTACACACTTGCCATTGGACAAGTACAGTATGTCTGTAGACATATCTGTTCATCGGCTGTGCAGCACAGCCAATGTGATATGTCTGTGAACGACGTTGTTAAGACATATCGTCTGTACACACTGGCCGACGGGGGCACGATATATTGGCCGATCAATTGATAGTCCAATATATCGGCCAACGTGTACCCAGCGTTAGTGAGTTAAGTTCTGTTCACTGCTGCACAGGAATTCTAAGGAATGGGGTGGTGGAGGTCCTTCACGTTGGAAGCGTAGTCACACGCCATGTCATTCCCATATAACTCATGGTCACTCCCCCTTCTGGATGGCCTTTTCCGCTGCTGTTGAGATCTTGTAACGGTAATAAAACATTGCTGTGTATAATATGGAGGATTGTGGTGTTGTCAGCACTAGTGAACTGTTCTTGATTGGCTGGTTATGAATACTCTGACGCCAATGGCTGTGTTTTTGTTTGTTTTTGTACGCTATACAGTGAGCTGTTTTTGCTGTATTAAGCTAGGTACACACTAAACGACTTGCAAACGATGCGATGTCGTCCACGATTTTCCCTGAACTCCCGGGCAAACTATCTAGTGCAGTGGTCTTAACACTGTAGCTCGCGGTCTTAATTTTGGTAGCTCAACTAGCTGCAGTACTGCCGAGTCAACTAGGAGGGAAGTGACCTCTGACGTGTGCTCCCCCGTGGCGTCAACACCATGGATGGCGCCATAGGGAAGCACGTCAGGTGATGGCCGCAACCTCTACAGCAATCACCTGACATGGTGCCACCCATGGCGTCTACGCTATGGCGGAGCCAGTGACTCCCGTCCAGCCCTCCTGGAAAACCACACAGCAGTTTTGCCTATATCTTTTGCTCCTCTCCTGCACGTACCTCCTTGGAGCCGATAATTAACAGTGTATTGTGCCTGTGTTTAAATTTTAATTACAAACTACAACAATATCACTAACAATTAAATGCATTGTTGTTTTCTATGAAACTTTTTTTTTTTTTTTAATTTTCATTAAATGACCTTCAATTGTTCGGTTATTAGCCAGATTTTTTTTTTTTTTTTCTACAATTTTAGTAGCTCTTCACAAGGCTTAATTTCTCTAAAGTAGCTCACACCCCAATTAAGGTTGGCGATCACTGATCTAGTGCATACACAATGTGCAATCTACCATATGACCAAATGATATATCTTGCATCGTTTGGTGATTAGTTTAACTATATAATGTAACTGTGTCACCTGATCATCCAGTAGTGCGTACACACTGCACAATCTGCGGGGAACCGTTAACAAGGTTGACAGATCTTCCTGCATGTACAAACGATCTTAGGATGCGATGTACGTTGCCGCCCCAGCACACATGGTGCGTACACACTTGACGATTTGAGTGATGAGTCAGAATTGGCCGAATCTTTCAAAATATCATCTAGTGTGTAGGGGCCTTTAGAGAGGCATTTGAAGTCTTCTGGCTAATAGCGGAAAGCTATACTGGAGCCAAACAAGTGGGTAAAATCAGGTGTGTAGGTGCATGTGACGTATACCATATTCCTATGCTACTGTTACCGACCTGCACGTACCTGGCGCTGTATGGAAGCAAATATGCCATTTGTCTGTGCAGCTTATGGAGCGTACACACGGTCAGATTTGTCAGACTTGTCAGATGAACGACTGAACGATTAAACGATTTGGACGATTTGACCAAAGTTTTGAACGATTTGGACGATTTGAACGATTTTTACCTGCATTAAAATGAATGGAATCGTCCAAGTCTGACTGCAAACCCATCAGATGTCAGATATCGTTATCTGACAAACGGGAACGCGCATCGTTGATCGTCCATCGTTCAGGCATGTCAGATATGAACGATTTTTCATCAGATATGAACGACTGAACGATTTTTAAATCGTTATCGTCCATATCTGAAGAAAAAATCTGAACGTGTGTATGCACCATTACATGTAAAGTCTCTCTAAGGGCCAATAAACCTCAAATACTATGATTCATTTGTAAAGGCCTCGTATGACGGCAATAAGGAATTATTTTCCATTGCGCTTAATCAATTTATTCATGTCAGGACTCCTGCTCTGGTAAGCCGCCACCCCAGTGAATGCAAGAGCCTTTACTTTTGCCCAGATCGCACTGGCAGAAGGTTCTGTCCGTAGCCCATACCTGTCTACAATAGAGCCGGTCTGCGCTGTTGAGAGCAGGACCGTGGGCCCTTGGAGGCTTCACTGTTGTTGTTTATTATTATTATTACTAGTTATTTATATAGCGCACACATATTCCGCAGCGCTGTACAGAGACTATCTTACCAATCACATCAGTCCCTGCCCCAGTGGAGCTTACAATTTATATTCCCTACCACATCCTCACACATACTGTATATACTCTGGTTCATATTTTGTTGGGAGCCAATTAACCTACCAGTGTATTATTGGAGTGTGGGAGGCAACCGGAGCACCCGGAGGAAACCCACGCAAACACAGGGAGAATATACAAACTCCACACAGGGCTGTGGTGGGAATCGAACCCATCACCTCAGTGCTGTGAGGCATTAATGCAACCGAATCTGGGAGTTTCTCATTCCTCCCGGAAGAGTAGCCAGCCTCACAGATTGCGACGAATCGCGTTGTCATGATCAGCTGCTGCAAATCCGCGGCATTGCACAGCTTGGTGCGGGGAAGCTTTGACATGATTTTCCGCGCCCACTTCTACCTACTGGAGGGAGTTTTTTTATGTAGAAAACCATGGTCGCTGAGCCTCTACCTACATTTTTGTGATGTACGTTTTGCACGTTTCTTCTTTGCTAGAAGCCCTGCGAGGTGTACGTTATTCTGTAATCTAGCATCAAGGTAGACCCGAAGAATGGTTGCCTCTACTCTGCACAGTCAACATGTACAGTTTTATATTTCATTTACACTTTGTTTTTTTTTTGGTATGTATTAATGTGTGACATGCACCTCATGCTGTCGGCCACTGCGGTTTTTTTTTTTAGTGAAGTTAAAGGGCAAGAGAGAAAATGGACTATCAAAGCAGCAGTGACATTCAGAAATGTCAGAGGCAGCCCTGGCAGGTTGGCTTTGGTGACTTTTAGAAAAGGGCAGGGGGAAAGGGCTTTGAAGCCTGTGAAATGACGGTGGGAGATGTGCCTGACATTCCACTGCAGTCCCTGCTCGCAGAGCCCGGCGTTCAGGAATCCCTGGCGCTTTCTAGGAAAGTTACTTGACAAGTGTGCACGCCCCACAGCAAGAGTCCTGTTTGCTGCGCTCTCTGTAATTCCACTCCGGTTAATGGATTGAAAGAATCCAGATTAATACAAGAGATTTGGACGTTTTCCAGAGCTGCCATGAAATCTTTGTGTTTTATGTAGCGTTAGCCGAGGTGAATAAATGTGGCCTAAGGAAAGAAAAACCATAGATCTTTTATATGTTGCAGTCGGCTTGTGATTGTGCTTTCTTGTAACGCATTACTTTTCTCTGGGTCCCATAAAATAAACCCGTTTTTAAACAAAAAAGATGACTGGGGTGCAGAGATGTACCTCACCAGTGGGTGGAGTGAGAGAGCAATAATGGGGATCCGTCATCTCTGAGCGAGCATTGCTGGGCTCTATCATTTCCAATGCATTTACATGCAGTTGAAGCTATGTACTGTAAAGATTAAAGGGGACATATAGCAAAGCTTGGAGAGAGAAACGCTGATTGGTTGCCTTGGGGTATTCACTTTCTCTCTCCAACGATTGGTACCTCTCCCCTTAGAATCCCTACGGTCTTATCCCTACAGTATATCTCCGCCTTTGCCGTGTCCATTGTAAACCTATCGGGCACAGAACACATTATTGATTTGCTATACCTGAATACCAATGTCTTATAAAGGGCACGTCCCCTGCCCTGTCACGCTGCGCCCAATATACCAGCTCCAGTTCTGCCTGACTTTTCTGCTGGATTAAAAGGACGAAATAGCTGAAAAATAGACACTGTCCCAAATCAGAAGCTGTTGCATATGGCGGTGTCCTTTTATGTTTCAATCAAGATCTTCCTGCCCCAGTTGCTGAAATCTACCTACACAAGTCTCTTAAGTTAAAATTTGGTGTATGCAATGTTAATTGGCACCTCACTGAAAACACGCTCCGAAGCGATAACATTACACTGTCCATTGTGTCACTTGAAGTGTCATTGTTTCCCTGATCTTATGATGTTCGTATTCATTTGAACGACCCATAAAGAAGACTGACTACAGTGCTTCCCTATTCCCTGCTATCCCCTAGATGAATATTTACTGTATAGAGGCATTTTTTTTCTTTATCAAGGAGGAAGTTGTAGGTTCCGCAAGTGAAGGAAAAGTGAAATTGTTTGAGATCACGTTTGTGCTGTAATGGGTGAAATGCTTCTCTATCTGTCCTTCTCCCCCATCTGTTTATCATTTAAAATCGAAAGCAAGAAGTTTGTAACATAGATGGTTGCGCAGATGTGAGAGTAACCTGCAGCGCACATCCATTTAGTGTAGAATTTTAGATGGACGTACAGAATATTTTAAGGATCATTCAAGTTCTAAATAGGGCGGCATGGACGGTGTAATGGTTAGCCTTATGCTGGGCGCACACTGGCGGATATATAGGCCGATCAATTGAACAGCCAATATATTATGTGTGCGTCGGCCAGTGTGTACCAGCGAGACAGTATGTCTGTGTGTACGACGCTGTTCAGATACATTGCTTCAGCTGTGCAGCACAGCCAGTGCCCGATATGAACTTGCTACAGAGGCCGCTGGGGAGGGGGGCACAAAGCGATCCCCGCCAACATGTTTCTTTAGATGGCAGTGATGGTTGTTAAGTGTGTGTACAACCATCATCTGTATCCAGCTTTGCTGTCTCACAGCACTGAGGTTGTGGGTGCCACGGCCCTAACTGTGTGGAGTGTGTATATTCTCCTACTGTTTGTGTGGGTTCAATTCCCACCACGGCCCTAACTGTGCAGAGTTTGTATGTTCTCCCCGTGCTTGCATGTGTTTTCTCCGGGTGCTCTGGTCTCCTTCCACACTCCAAAAATATACCGGTAGGCTAATTGGCTCCTCACAAAAATTAATAAATAATAATCCGTGTGTGTGTATGTGGAAGGGGGATAGAGGGGCTAATTCAAAATTGCACGCTACTCCAATGTTGAACGCAGATTGCCGATTATCGAGAATCTGCGTGTGCGCGCAATACACGTTCTGCTCATAATCAGAACTGGGATGGCCAGTGTCTCCGGAAATTGTCGGCCTCGTTTTCTGGGAGTGGCAAGGCCAGGGGCTTGCGTGCAGCTTTGCAATTCTGTCCACTACTGAATCACACCCAGAGATTGTAAACTACACTGGGGCAGGGACTGATGTGAAGGACGGACTGAAATATGCGGAATGTGGGCCTGATTCAGAGCCAGACGCTCTGACAAGAGCGATCGCTCTGAATCAGGGCCCTCCTACCTAAAATTGGAGCAGCCTCCTACATATGTGAGCAACCAAAAAGATGGTCGCGATGGTCAAGACCATCGCGACCATCGGGCTTGCGACGAGACCCTGCGGTAGGGTCTCGCTGCCGCAATTCCAGGAGTGCTTTTGGCTCTATCAGAGCCAAAAGCACTCCCACTGACATCACCACTAGTGATGTCAGTGGGGCCGGCCCCAGACGGTAGGCGTTCCCATGGGAACGCCTCCGTATGGGCAGCAACGCCCCCGGCACGCCCACCAAAGGGGGCGTGCTGTCACTCACCATCGACAGCACACCCCCTTTGGTGCGAGACCCATAACGACGGCTTGGCCGTCGCTATGCGGGTCTCGCGCATGCACACGACTGAGCTACCTCCGTCGTGCGCATGCGCACTAGGGCACCATCGACCCGCTTGCGAGCGCTCAGCGCTCGCGAGCGGGTCTGAATCAGGCCCTGTGTGTGCACTATATAAATAACTGGTAAATAAATGTATTAGTGAATTTGTAACAGCCTTTGTAACATACGTTAAACACATGCAGTAGCTGTGATTTGTGAATTGCAGTCATGGTAATGTTCTTGAATGTTTTAACACTTTTTTTTTTTGTATTGTGAATATTTGAGGAAAACGTAGAAGTATGAAGAAAACATTCTGTAATTATCCCAACTTCAAATCTGTTTATAACACTGAATAATCATCAGCAGACGGTAGCTGCACGCACGTACTATACATGTGCGCACAAATGCACTCTCGCATGCAAATTGGACGCCATCACCGCACCGCGCACTTGATTGGGGACAGAAAAAAAAAAGATTCACCTTTTTATATTCAATTATCAATCGCTGACTTTTTTAAAAATGTATTTTTTACTTTACAGTCGTCTTCCGTAATCTGCGTCGTCAGTTGTAAGGAGTTTTACAATTGTTACATGATTACAATGGTGCGACGTAACCCAGGAGTGTGTAGTGCCTTTTATGGAATACTGTTAGTAAGCCGGGCCTGGGTGCAATGTGCGTTGTGATAGATTATTGCTCTCATGCACTTTGTTTTCTATGCGTTACCCATGAATAGGTCGAGCATTTATATCAGAAGATGTCATTAATTCCAACAGACCTTTCTCAATGAACATCCTTCAATCCATTTAACTATGCTAAACCTACTGTGTTTTATATCATACTTCGCTACTCTCCCGATTCGGCCGGGAGCCTCCATATAATCGTCTGCCGCAACCGGCCCCCCTGAAAAGTAGGTAAGCCTCCCGCCCGGCTCTCGCTAGTGGTGTGGTAATAGTATGGTGTAATGCTGTACAGAGGGTAATTCGTATTCGCAGCATCCACAGAACGTACCTTTTGCGCTATACTGGAATTGCCGGGGGACGGAGGGAATGTGCTGGTGAGCTGGGAGAGATGGAATGTGTAGAAGGGAGTTAGCAGATGACTGGCAAAAAGCACTTCCTGTCCTGACCCATGCACGCTCAGCATCTATTGTGGTTTTACACATTCTGGATATAATGTGAACATTTATACGATTCCCCTTTACATCCGCGCAATGCATTATTTATACCCAGTGGGAAAGGATCTTCAGCTTGAAGTGGTTGTCTAAAATAGACACATGGAGTAATGCAGTAAACAAATGTATTAAGTTTATTTATACTTCTATAGCACACATATATTCCTCAGCGCTTTCCAGAGAAT